>JAUMHG010000276.1:132856-147113 GCA_032359395.1 Enteromius anoplus
TATATATACACACACACACACACACACACACACACACATATATATATATATATATTATTATACATATATGTTATTTTACAAAAAAATTATTTTTCAATTGATTAATCATTTCAAAGCACTAATATATATATATTAGTACATAAATATGATTATTTTAACTAAAATACTTTAACAAATATTTATGTTACAACAACCAACACTTTTTAAAATATTTCAATATCAATAATATAAAATGCTAATATATACACATAATATTTTACTTTTAAATATAGCATATTTATATAAATTATTTACAGCATATAAAATGCATTTCAAATAGTAAACCAGTAAAACCTTATTTGCAAACAATAATTATTACATTTCGTATTTATACCATATTTAATTATTTATTTTAATATTTCAGTAACAAATGTACTCATTTAAATAATATTAAATATAAATACGATACAATTAGAAAATTAATCAATACAATAAATCATTTAAAATATCTGTACTGTATATGCTTGGTTGGGACACGCCTGAGAAAGTTACCAAAAAAAAAAAAGTTTATTATCTAAAACTCTGGAAATACTAAGGTCTTTTTCTCAAGAGCAAAAGTAAAAGTCTTCAAATGTTTCAAGGAGAAAAACAAATCATGAGCACAGGGTGTGAAGTAAACTAGCACAAAGAGAGAAAAAAGGTTTATGTTGGGATCATGATATAGGCTTGGCCTCTGGGTGGCTTTAATGAAGCCTGCATCATACTGAAACACAAGCTTATGGGCAGGAATCAAGAGGTGACCTGCTTCTCAAATCCCTTCAAAACCCGCGGCGTGCTGTGACACACACTGTTTTCATCTTCTCACAGACCAGCCAGATTGAGTCTGTGCAGCGTATGCATCAGGCATCTGGGATTTTTCCTGTCGGTTCAGGGATATTACTATAACTATTACGCAACCTAGCATCAAAAGCACAAGATAAACACTCTAAAAAGCAGCGGATTAGTCCAACTTGGTGCTTCTGCTAGACCAACCTCCAAACACACGTCAAAACAAGATGCTTCAGCAGAATGGGATGTCTGCGAGTAAATCGTTTTTGGTTCCCTATAAAGTATCAATCAACTCCTTCCTGTGGCCGTGATGGATTGAGATGTTTACGGCTTCGTTAAGCCCTTCTTAGACAAAGTGGACGTCTGTTTTAATCATTTAACCATATTTAAAATGCAAGAGGCCAGATGCTTTGGGACGGTCTGGCTGCCAGTGCAAAAAATAGCTTATCATTGAGGGACAAAGAGGTACTTTCTGCCTAGCTTCGGATTCTGACACATATGGGCCTCTATTTCCGATAGTCGCATAATAACGATCATTGTGGAATCCTCACGCAGAAGCATCCAAAGGAAGTGATAAAGTGTGAGGGAGATCGAGACACATCTATTTGGGGAAGGAGACAGACTGTGGGGTTATGGAGATCCTTGTATAACCTCAAATCCAATATAAGCAAATCCATAACATATTATTATGATAAATAAACCATGTAAGCAGAGCAAAATCCTTCTTATTAATAACTCATTAATACGTTTTGTAAAGAGTTGAAAAAAAGAAAAGTTTATTGAGGAGCAAATCTGCATATTAGAATGATTCCTGAAGATTAAAAAAATGTAAAATAAATAAATTGTACAATATTACTGTATTTTAATCAAATAAATACAGCATTAGTGAGCATAGGAACAAAAATCGGGGGGGGGGTTTACGTTATGTAAATATTACATTAAATATTTACATTTCACATTTATTGAAGAATAAAAAAAATATTTTCATAAATTAACAAATTAATTTTAGAATGTTTAGGTATTTGGCATAAATTTAAGATTATTAATGCTTGGTTGTTTTCTATTTTATAAAAATATTCATAATTCATGACTTTTATAATTACTTTTAGAGGAAGAAAATATATATATTAGTATATATTAGTATATTACTTATACTATTTATTATTATTTCATATTTATTTAATTATTTGCCAATTTAAATCCCATATCTTCAGAGGTTTAGACCCGACTGTACATACAGTATACTTTACAAAAGCATGATAAAATATGAATAAGAGACAAACAATTCAAAAATCTCTCTTATCTCTCTTTCATCTACTCCATCAGTTTCTGTGTGAACCTACTTCAAGACGTCGGGTATTTAAAACCCCGGTATGCATCTCTGCACCCCTCTAAATTTAATGGTGCACTTGAATTTCACCCCCTCTCTGTGACCTCCTTTCAGGCCAGGCCCGAGACAAATGAGCATCTATGTGCCTGCGGGATTGGCTGGTCCCCCCTCAGGCCATTGGCCCACATTGAGCAGAGCTAGCATGGCTGATCTGAGATCAGTTTTGCAAGTTTTCATATAATGGTTAAGATGAGGATTCCGGTAGCAAAGGCTGCCTCCAGATCACAGCAAAAGGTCCATTTTCACCCCGAGCTATTTGCAGAATCTCTGCTACATTTGCTGACACCGTTTTGCTGTGAGCCAGTGCTGGCGACTGGTATGTGCCCTCCTCTCTCTCTCTCTCTCTCTCTCTCTCAGTGACCTTCTCCCTCCCACATTTCCTCAGTTATAACGCAGGAGATATTTGCATTTTATTCAACAAGCCAAAATCTGCCCTCTAAGATGTTTACGTGGCACACAGACATAAATCAAACTCTAGGTCTCAGTGATGAATCATAGACCTGAGTATTGTGCATTTTTTGAATAACTAATAAAGAGGGAGGTTTTGGTTATATTACTTTGAATAACAAACCTCTGTAGGCTATGAAAGGGCTGATGAAGCAATGTACCTAAAAGAGATAGTTCATACAAATATAAAAATCTGGCAATTATTTAGTCATCCTGCTCAAGTAGTTCCAGACCTGTATGAATATTTTCCTCCCATGCAACATGAAATTATCTTTTGCAGGTCTTCTGCATAGTACATTACATCATTTAAAACAAATCATAGAACCATAACTGTGCTCTACAGTGAAAAGGTCTTGGGGTCAATAAGCTTAAATTGATCAAAAATGACATTTAGATATTTATAATGTTAAAAAATATGTATTTTTCCATTTCAGCTGTATTTTCTAAAAAAACGCAAACTTTTGAACAGTATATTGTTTTTGCATAGTATATTAGTCAAGTGACAGCTTTGCATGAGGACACAAATTTAAGTAGTTATTCACTCTCGAGACACGAGTTGAATACAAATCATTTGAGTAAAAAATTAATTGAGGAATTGGACTGATACGATTCTTGAAGTGGAAGACTACCAGTAAATACTAACTAAATTTGAAACAATTTATCATAAAAAGCAGTGATACAAAGAAATATATGGTGTTTTTTAATGGTTATCTTCATTTTTGAGACTTGACACAGAGCTTTTCCATGGCAAGGAAAATACTTAAGTGCACATGAAAAAAAAGCAAAAAGCAAAGTGTTGTTAATACAGGAGTGTTGTGCATGAAGTACATGATAAAATAATTATTATTGCTCTAAGAGAACATTCACAGTATATTTTGAAACTGCATTGCAGTGCAAGTAAAATGCATTGAGCACAAAGAGTGGAATACACTATATACAATAAATAATCAGTCAGATGTTTAAATGTAGTGCTTAGCATGCTTTGAATTGTATACAATTAGCACAATGCTCTTACATACATGCAATGTCTAATGCCGGACTGCCAGCAGGTGGGAATGTGGTATTACGCTGACATAATTAATGCCTTGCTAAAATAAACAACAAAACATAATCATTTATCCAAGCTGTGCTGATTTGCAAATGAGTTGAGGAACAAAACGCTATGCTAAAACACAGGCACGGTGAATGTCTCAGTGCTGTTAGTCTTACTGTGAGGACGTTCAATCTAGAAAAAGCAGACTCTAGTATGAAATAAAATACTTTAAAAGAAAAAAAGAAGGCACTGGCATTGAGCAATACAAAAACGAAGCTGTGCTTTGCACTTGAACAAAGCAGAAAGTTGGCACAACAAAAGAAAAGACACACTCTTGACATCACTGCATGGATCCGCTCCAAGGTATTTCCAATACAGATCATATTTCAACATTAGCAGTTGGTTTACCATAATTATGTATCCCGATAAACTCTCATGGTGTATAGCTATGGTGAGGAAAAATAGGATAAAAAAAAAAAAAAACAAAGTGTGATCTCAGCCTAAACAATCACATTTTCCACCTCATCCAACTTGTCACTCAAATTATGATACAGGGGTGGAATAAATTTGCACATTTCAGAATTTCTAACAAGGCTGAAATAAAAAGAAACATGGTTTCTGCTGGTGGCGAGTTCATAGTCAGGTTATAGTGAGATGCATCGATATACTAAAAAATCTAAAAGAGGCAACATCTCTTCAGCATCCATTACTAAAACATAGACAGATGCTTGGCTGGGAGAATAGTCAAAATCAGCTTTGATTAAATAGAAAATACCCAGTGCATGGGCGTTTCCGCCTGGATTAGCTTTTTAATCTCTTTTTGACATACTTTGAGTGGCAGTCATTGACAATTTCAAGTATACCAGATATCACCTGCACACAGTCATCCTGGATACTTGCGCTTGGTTATTAATGTGATATCAAAGCCAAAACGCCACATACAACAAATACTGACCTTTTACCCAAAGCAAATATCATCTGATATTCTTTGTGTTAATATGAGAAAGCAGAAGCAGCTTGCGGTTTTAGTTTTTGCCATCTCTAGAATCTTTATGTAGTCTTTGAAATACTGCCCAGAACAAATGTTCACATGCCCAAAATCAAAGGAACTGCATGACACATCTCAGATCAGTGTGAAAAGTATTGCTTTCATGCCTCACAGGCTGTTGTCCTGAGTCGACCCGAGACATTTCAGCACATCGCTACACAAAATACCCCCACTAAAGTGAGCATTATTTGATCTCCTTCTTAATAAAGCCCTTGAAATCGTTTGATGAATAGTTAATAGTCTTTAGTTTCGTAGTTTCGGAATAGCAAATTTCCTGTATGGACAGAATAACCTGGATGAGCTACAGTACTTGCCAAAATAAGCAACGCTCGCTGGGCGAATACTGCACAATGCAGTGCGCTTGACCTGACCATCCATTTCTATGTGATGAACCGGAAGTAATGTCAACCACAACATGAATATCTTTTCTTTATCTTGACCTATTCTGTTGGACTGCCAAATGTTAAGACCTTTTTCCACAAAAATAAATAAATTGTTACATTTTACTAAAGTTTGACTATGTCCTTAAATAGTAGGCAGTTTGCAGTATATATTATTCTGCTCTCCAAAAACACTTACTCTCTTTTAGTACCTGCTTACTCTGTATTCATTAAATATAGTGTAATAGTATAAATGTAATCTGTACATGTAACCAACAACATCAGTCACAAATTCCTGGCAGTGGCCTCGAGGGATAGTAAAATGCTGCAGAGATGACATATTTTTGCAGGCCAAAACCCAGAAAGCATGTTAGCATGTTAGCTTACTTGCCCTTCCATCGTCCTGAAGTCACTGGGAGCTTTTCAAATAGATTTCTTAGGTTAAATGCCTGAAACAATGTCAACAAGCTCAACTAGGGTTGGGCGATGTAGACCAATTTGGCATTGTACAAGCAGAGCATCGCGAGCAGGTGAGAGAAGATCGAGCGCAGGGATGATCGCATGCGAGTGCTTGAATTGCGCGTGGATAACATATCAAGTGCGTGTGAGGGTTTGAAATGAACTCGCGGGCCCGTTTCTTCGCATGTACATCTGTCTTCCTCTCGCGGAAATGATTTACCGCTCTCGCTTATTAATGGAATAGATTTGCCGCCATAGATTAAGTGTGTTTTTCGCAAGCTGGTTGCTGCTGCTGTGGCGGGGCGGAGCATCGCGATGCCGGCTCAGCATCGTGATGTCTATCGGCCATCGGCCCCAACCCTAAGCTCAACATGTTTTCATGTTTTATTCTACAACATATATCAGTAACATTTTTTACTAGTCTTGACAAAGAAGGCAGCTAAGCTTTATAAAAGTTATGAATTGTCCACACTCTCCTAAAACGTCTCGTTTAAACATGCCCCCACTTTTCTACGTCACGGTGTGGGGTTTATTTTCATAACACTGCAACTAATGCCTCATTTATGAGGGTTTTTGTATCATTACGCAGACACAACATTAGGGTAAAGGGCAAAACATTTCTGTCACACGCTTGTGGTATTTGGTCAATCACAATGCACTGAATAGCTGGCCAATCAGAGCTCACCTCGCTTCTCAGAACCATGAGATTTGTAAAAATCCATGCGTTTCAGGAAGGCGGGGCATAGAAGAGTAACAATAATGTCCAGTATATGGAAGACAATGTGTTTTTTTTATCTTAAGCCCCATAAACACATTGCATTACACCAAATACACAAAATAATGTTGCTAATAATGTAGCAATAGCATGTGATCCCTTTAAATCACACACCAAAAAAAATGGAAGTGTCCATATATGATAAAAGGGAATTCTTTTCATTTTTACGAGTACACCAACTAGCGTATCCATAACCATAAAATTCGGATAATTTCTTTAAAAAAAAAAAGGTATTTGAGGAAATTTTTTTACTTGAATGGTGGCCAACTAGCCTGGCTTCCACGACTTTAAAGCTCATAGGAGCTTAGTCTGGACAAGCTACCTTAACCTGCGTCCATCAGATGCCTCTGTATACTACTGGACGAATCTACAACCAATCAGACCACTCATTCCGCTGACCTATACGTAGCGACGGAACCTGAAGCTCGTTTCTCATTGGTTCCCATTTTTTTGGGAACAGAAATGCTCTAAAACGGCAGATTTGCCAGACTGACTTTGGTCAACAGGTTGAAGTCCCAAATTGCAGTTTCAATGTAGCTTCAAAGAGCTTTACGAGATCGCAGGCGAGGAATAAGGATCTTATCTAGTAAAATCATCTGTCATTGTCTTAATAAAAAAAGGAAAAATGTACTTTTTAACCAAAAATGGTTAATTTCGCCTATGTCATGCATGCACGATTACATAATGTGTGAAGTCGAGCCTATGCAAGACAAGCATTTATGGTTAAACAGTACATAAATTTGTTTTCTGAAACTGCAACTTGGACCTTCAAACCATTGGAAATTCTCCTTCTGAAAGCGAACTACAGCTTTAGATAAAAGCCACAAAAGCTTTTTAAGCTTGATTATCAAAGACGTTCACTTGTTCATCCATTAGTGAACCGTATTTATATCTGCCATGTTTTAGCAAAAGCTTGTGATCTTTGCATCCGTTCAGTGAGATCTGCATCCTGATTTTTATCTTCTGATCAGTACACAGCGGTCAAGCTGCTATCGCTTTCTAATTTTCGCTCTTTATTAAATTAATGAAATAAATAAACAAACAGGAAGTAGGAGCGAACCATCTGCCTCCCTCACAGTTATACTTCTACTGCAGAAAAAGCAGTGCATGGCTGACAGGATGACTGGATGCAATCGCCATGGCAACGCTACAGCACTCTGGCAGGTGCTTCTACACATCATCTGGCCCTGTGTTAACAAATAGCAAGAGCTTTACAAACCAAGCGGAATAAAGACTTTATGGCTATGGCACGCATTCAGGATCACATATACTCACTTAACACTAGTGTATACAAACATGCATCTTCCAGATAGTACATGGCGTGCATTGAAGCGAAAGCTTCAGGAGCTTAAACACACACAATCACGCACGTCGTTCAGAAACTTGATGTCTCTTGTACAGCGTTCACGGCACTCTGTTGGAAGAAAGGTCACATCGCCTGGCAACTGACGCCATTGAGCTCCAGTTGCAATTTTAATTAGAGTAAAACTGTTTCCTGCCCTCTGCTTCCTCTCCTTCTGTTCACAAGCATGAGGTCGATACAAGCAGGTGAAGTGGCAATGTATTCCACTTCACCGCTTTGATTCACGTGCAAATAAATCCATATGGCTCTAACGGTCAACTCCAGCATCTTACATTAGAATCTAGGTGAAAGGGGAACAGGACAGTTCACTTCTTAATTCTATTAGTATAAGTTCTAATACTATTATAGTGTTTACTTCCGCATTACTGATATTACTTTTTAAAGAAATTCTATTCATCAAGAATGTATTACAATGAACAAAAGTGAAATAAAATAAATTAATAAACACTGAATAAACAAATAAATTAAATAAACGCTGTTCTTAATAAATGCTAAAAAAAATTGTTTTTAATAATTATTTAATAATTAGTAATTTCATGTGTCTTTTAAGACTCAAGTAATAGCTGCTGAAAATTCAGCTTTGTCATCAAAGGAATAAACCACATTGTAAACAATATTAAAATAGAAGCTGTTATTTTAAATTGTAAAAGTTGTTTAAAATATCAAAAAAGATATTTTAAATATCAATCCAAAATACATTTTCAGTTACTTCTTTTTTTATCCCACTGGATAATTTGTTGGCTACAAAGGCTACTTTTGAATGATTTTATCCACTATAAATACATTATAAATTTAATTGAAATACAAAAACCTTTCATGATTTAAATCTCATTTTAAGGTCAATGAATACGTTTTACTGCCATGTAAGAAGTAAGAAAATTATTTTTTGCAGTGTGGCACTATACTGATTCTCATATCCATGTTGAGTCATATATAGACTTCCATAAGCTCTATGATAAGTGCACAGGATTTAAAGTCTTCTGAAATATATAATGAGCTTAGGAAACGGTGGTGGCATTGAACAAAGGCCAGAGAAATAACACTGGGAATTGAAGAGAGATACACTGTGATTAGTGAAGGCTCTTCGAGAGGTGTAGATCAGAGAAGTTTTACGTGCCAATGCCGTGCTGTTCCTATTATTTACTATACACAGAGATCTTTCTGTTATTAATACCATGTGATGGTCCGAAAGGGAGGGTGAGGCCGCATGACAAAGCTGGCAGATGTTTACATGCCAGTGATACCTTGATATCTTGGCTTTAAATGCAATTTCAATCACTAAAGCTGTGCATCATTTAGATATTAACAACAATTATGCAAACACTTCTAAAAAAAATCACATTTCACATTGATTTTCCGAATTTGCCTAAATTAAATTAGAACTGTCATCCTACTTATCCAGTAATGGACTGTACAAACTAATTATGGCAGCATTCTGAGTGAAACTGAGATGTGATTGAGCATGCTTTACATTTTCAACACAGCTTTAATTTATGTGTCCTCATTCCAGAACACATTCATTAAAAATACGATGGCTGCGTCTATCAGTCTTTTTATGTGTTGCTCATATTAAGCTCTAGTCAGGGGACTTGTCTGGAGCTCAGCATCAGCATGTTTAATTTTAGTGGTCCGTGCGCTGTGCTGGAGGGTACGGTGGCCCTCACGTGGGCCCGCCTTGAGCTGGATGTGGACAGGCTCTTCACTCATAACCAGTCAATATGAAGTAATCCCTGCATTTCGGCCACAGCGATACACAGATGAGAGGGATTGGGTGGTTCAGGTTACGAATGGTTGCTTGAACCAATCGGAGTTTGTTCTGTCCTGTAAGTGGGTTTTTCACACACTGTAAAACACAGTGTGCTTTTTAGAGATGGTTCTGTTCCTTCTCTGAAAGCACACCCTAAAATCAGTTCTCAAATTACATTTTATATTAAACTGTTGAGGTATTCGCTCATGCCATGTTTATTTCTTTTTGTTTGGAGAGATTGACCAGTATGGTTTGGGCACATTAAATTGGAAAGTGACAGTAAAGACATTTATAATCTCATATAATTGCTGTTCTTTTGAACTTTTTAAATGAAAGAATTGTAATGTACCACAGTTTAAACGAAAAATATGAAGCAAATAACTTTAACAACATTGATAATAATAAGAAATGTTTCTTGTGCAGCACATCAATACATTAAAACGATATCTGAAGGATCATGTGACTTGAGAAATGATGCTGAAAATTCAGCTTTTCCATCAAAGGAATGAATTATAATTTGAAATCATTCAAATATAAGGCAGGGATTTTACATTAATATTTGTTTTTTACTGTATTTATGATCAAATAATTGCAGCATAGGTGAGAATAAGAGATTTTAAATCATATAACCAGTATTAATAATAATTAAAAAAATGTAAATAATCATTGTAATATTCATGCAATGTTTTTTTATGAATATAATTGTCTTGCACATTTATTTTCACCTTTTAACTTAATTTGCTAAGGAATTAAAAAAGTTAGTATCTATCTTTCTATGCATGTTCAACAAAACCATCCGTACATTATACATGTCATTATCATAATTACAGTTCTCCTTTACTCTTTCCTTCCCTAACTAGTGTGTGTCTGTGTGTGCCACTGAGTTTATACCTGCCTGCTTGCATGCGGGAAAGAGACAAATGCAGATGAAGTCATTGTTGCGACTGACGATAAACATTTGTGAAGTCTATTGGCACGAAGGGCAGATGACAGCCAGGCAGTGATGGGCTACTGTATCAACTGCTACTGGCTTATGTATTTCTGTCCAGAGCTGATAAGTTGACTCCATCCTTGCCTTATTTAGTCAGCCTGAGTTCTGTGCTGCTGACACACCAGTGAGCATAAGAGAGAAAGAGAGAGAGACAGAGAGCACAAGGCTGTAGGTTGATTGAACAATTAAATGCTCCTCTACTCTCTCCTTTTTATGGTGAATGACTAATATCAAATGGAGCCGAGTGTGAAGAGGGTCAGAAAGGTGGGAGGAAAAATTGAAGGGCTCTTTTACCTCTCTCAGGCTCTCATTCATAATGACTAGCATAACCAGGGGCAAAGCTGTCATTATAAATGTGGGAGGAGGGGTTTGTTTATGATTCTGCCGCGTTTAGAAATGTACATGAGTATGTTTGTGCCACCCAGCTTTTTGAGAGTTAAGAAATATGCATACCTTACAGAGACCCACACAATTCTTTTTCATAGTTTTATGTCAAAACCAAAAAAATCAGAAAGTTTATTGTTCTTAAAGAAAATGAAACTATGATTTTTGAGCCATCCCAGAAGAAGAAACTGTTGAATAAAATTATTTAGTTTTGTTTTCTTAAAAAGTATTAGCGTAGCTTTGTAAAATTAAGGTTGAACCACTGATGGACTATTTTAACTATGTCTTTACTACCTTTTTGGGCCTTAAACATGTTAGTTGCATTGCAGTCTATGCAGGGTGAAAAAGCTCTAAGATTTCATCAAATATATCTTCATTTGTTTTCCAAAGATGAATATTTGGTGATTTGGAATGATTTGGAACGGCATGAGAGTGAATAATTAATGACAGTTTTTCATTTTTAGGTGAACTATCCCTTTAAGAAGTGATAACAAGGAAATTTGTCTGTTAATATGAGATTTACCTTAATAGTAAGTCCAAGCTAAGTCAAAGCTCACTCTCATCAATGACTTTCTTTGCTAACACCTGAAGTGAACCTGTTATATTCTGCAGTTTATTCCTGACACTGGATCTATCACATTTCCTTCACTGTGAGGCCAAGTACGCCAGTTAACCTTTCACACTGCCTCCTAAAACAGCAGATTCTGTTGACCGCAGCAAGAGCCCTGCCCCTGAAAGAAGGGGGTGGGGGCTGCAGTGGGATTATATTTACGACCCTTTGAAGGGAACATACTCTAGGGTGAATTGAAGATAGTGTGGAGTATTACTATATCAATCTTTAAAGTACTGCTAGCCAGCCAAGTCTTTTGCTCAGCTGTAACTGAATGCAAGTAATCCATAGTGAAATGGCTTTACTTTAATTTCATAGCACTGGTAATGACCCTGGAGCGTAAGTCTTGTAACCCTGACCCACTGCTCACAGAGGGAGAGGTAACCACAGAAGACAGGCCACTTCTAAGAGGGACAAATGCCAAATACTCGGCTAATGGTGCCCAGTACACGCTATGTGGCTTATTCAATTTTAAAATAAACACAGAAACTGTAAATAGCCTGAAAAATGGCACTCGAACCAACTGTTAACCTGTATGACCCCAGCACAAGTGCTGCCTGTGTTCTGTGTCATGTTATTTATTTATTGATCGGTTGATCACTAACATGAGGTTAGAACCTCAGGGTCATCAGACAGCCGAAACACATACATGAGGCAGACATGCACATATATACCGTTTAAAGTTTTGGGGTCAAGATTTTTCATGTCCTTAGAAAAGACGTCTCTTTTGCCAACTATGGGTGTATTTGTTTATTTTAAAACATTTTATAATGTAATTTATATTCTACATTTACATTCTAATACTAGTGCTGGCAAATGATTAATCACAAATGAATCTCATCCAAAACAAACGTTTTCGTTTACATAATATATTTATGTATACATAAATACACACACATGCACGCATATCAGAGAAATGTTATTTTTATATAATAAATGTATTAACTTCTCATATAAATTATATGCATGTAAATATTTTCTGAATGTATACTGTTTGTGTGTGTTATAAATATTAAATATACACAGAACAGACATATATTCATTACGATTAATTGTTTGAAAGCACTATCTAATATGCTGATTGGTAAACAACATTTTATCTTATTATAGCATTTTTATATATTATGTATTTTTATAATAAAAAAAGTTTTGCTTAATATTTTTGTGGAAACTTTCACATATATCTTTTCAGGATTCTTCTTTGTTTTTTAAGAAATTTTAAAAGAATAGCACTTATTTGAAATAAAAATGTATGGTCACCTTTGATCAAATAAATCCATCCTTCTGAATAAAAGTATGTATTTCTTTTTTTAAACATTACTGACGCTTAATGGTAGTATAAATGAATATCCATTCATTTCACTGTTTCTGATTATTTGAGCATGACATACTTTGTAAAACTGCAGTATTTCCGTCTCGTTTTCTAGTGAAAACATCCAAAAGTATTTCAATTAACTTACTTAAAAAGGAAAACTTATTTCTAACGTGGTGTGAATTGAAAAACAAGTTTTTAAAATGACAAATTAAAGCTCATTAAGAGGTTTTGCAAGTCCACTAATTTGTAAACCAAGGGTTTTGCTCATCCAGTGGGTTCAAGGACAGCTTGTTTCAGTACAGCTTATATTAAAAGTATGGAGTGTGTTCATAAAATGTGTGTTAAAACGTACACTTGAATATTGTCTAGAAAGCATCTGTTTGGTTGGTCAGTGGAAGGAACATAAGGAACATGAGTTTCTCAAAAACTGTTTAGGATGTGTAGGATGTTTGTGCATTTGTGTGCCTTGAATAAATGGTTTACACAACACATCCATTAAAATGTCTGTCTAGTATGGCTCTTGGCAAGGGAACAGACATCATAATAGTGTACATGAGATGCATGAACCCATGACTGCTCGCTGTGCATCTGAACTATGGACAAATAATAGACACTAGGCCTCAAAAAGGCTGCTTGCACAACTGTTCAAAACTCAGACTTCCTGTCCACTTGAGAAGCTTGTACAAAGAATATCTGTTAAAAACACCTGAGCTTTGCTGAACATTGCTGGTTTGTGAAGCAGCATCTTAAAATAGGTCTATGACATATGGTTAATGAATGACATCTAAATAAATGCCCCATACGCCATACGTCTGAACCATGCAGACATCACAGCTTAACAGTACAAGTAGTAACAATCTTGAGAATGCTACAGAAGCATTGATGTGGCTGGTGCACTTGATCACAGCAGTTCTTTTCAAGTCTACCTGTTATGACTGACATGGTATATTACTAAAATGTGTTGATTCTACTGTTCTGAGAGTATATTGTACATATATTTTATATCTACATATCATTAAATCACCAACCAACCTACCTACCTACCTACCTACCTACCTACCAACCAACCAACCTACCTACCTACCAACCAACCAACCAACCAACCAACCAACCTACCTACCTACCTACCTACCTACCAACCAACCAACCAACCAACCAACCTACCTACCTACCTACCTACCTACCTACCAACCAACCTACCTACCTACCTACCTACCTACCTACCTACCTACCTATCTATCTATCTATCTATCTATCTATCTATCATCTATTTATCTATTTATCTATCTGTCTATCTATCTATCTATCTATTAGGGGTGTAACGGTTTTCGATACGGCAAAAATACAATAAAAAAAGAATTTCTTAGATTTTTCCCCCCACATTTTTATGTATTAAAACTAACATGATATGATCTTGTCCCCCCCACCCCCCACCCCCTTTTCTTTTACTTTGAACAACAATGGAGCTATACTTCACATAACTTCTGGGGTTTCTTCTTAGCAGCAAA
>JAUMHG010000276.1:147213-159937 GCA_032359395.1 Enteromius anoplus
TTTAAAATCCAAAGCAGAAATGATTTTGTAACTGACAGCCCTTTCATGGTTGCCTAGTAACAGCAGACGCTACAGACAGGTTTCCGCTGCCTTGTTAAGCGTAGCACTGAAAACATTGTATTTTACACAGTTTATTCTTTCTATCTATCTATCTATCTATCTATCTATCTATCTGTCTGTATTATTTAAGCCTCATTTAACTTTTTCATTTTAAATCTAAAATGTTACATTTATATAAAAAATAATAGTTTAAGTCAAAAACTTTTGAATTTTTTTGTTTTGTTTATCTTGTTTTTTGTTTCTCACAAAAAACATTGTATGGCTTTAAAAGACTTAGAATCTACTTTTTTTCCATTCTGCAGCTCAAAAGCTCAGATCCCCATTCACTTTCTTTATATGAAAAAGAGTTTGGAACCACATCAGAACTTGTAAATGATGTCAGAATTTTCATAAGAATTTCCCTTCACACTAGGATTTTCAGCAAAAGAGGCGCCCTACCTTGACACTGCTATTTCCACTTTAGTCCTGGCGATAGCTGCCGCCCTTCGAGCCCCCTCCACAGCCCTGTCCACTTTTTCTTTTGTTTTATGGTTTTTCAGAGGAATAAGCTGCTTCCTTATCCCACGCACCAACACGTTATTTTTATACTTCCCCTCCTCTTTGGTTCCATCTGGGAATATTGTGCATCCGTATCCATGCCTCTTGTTGTTCATCCATTCCCCTTCGTATTTCAGCCCGTTGGATCGCTCGCTGACTCCAAACCCATTGCGTTTGTCGTTCTTCCACTCGCCCATGTAGGACTCAGTGGTGGTGGCGTCCACATGGTCCTCCATGGGGGTGTACTCATCGGGCACCTCTCCGTCTCCATAGCTGATGGTAGAGTTGGCGTCGCTGGAGCTGATGCGGCTCATGGTGGCGTCACTACGTGCCGAGCTCCGTTTGCTAGCGATGGATGTTTTGGAGTCTGATTTACGTAGCTGGCGGAGGCTGCCGAAGAGGGACCCGCGGCGGAACAGGCCCTTCTTCTTCCCGGTGACGACTTCGGTGTCACTGTGAAAATTCAGCACGAAACCACCACGGCTTCCAACTGGTGTGTCGGGTACCGCGTCCTGCAGAACGGCGCCGTTGCTTAGCACACTTCTTAGGGAGGCCAGGGAGGTGCGAAGCGGAGAGCGGATAATGGTGGCCATTCCATAAGGCACACTCTGTCGCACACCGTAGCCATGTCTCATGCCTCCCATCCACTGGCCTTGATATGTGCCTTATGAAACAGAAAGGAACATTAAACTCATGTAAACAAACAGCGCATGAAGTGTTATACCTTGCTTCATTTGGTTTGAAACATATTCAGTGGTAATATTAAGCATGCAATTTAGGCACATTAGCATATCAGATATCAATTAATGTTTGTTAACAACTCATAACTCATGAACCGTAAAAGTGTAACTAATGAAAATGAGATAATTAAGCGATGCATGACAAATGTGTTTCAAATTCACAGTGTTCATCAGTCAGCCTCATCTAAAACGTAGGCTCTGAAAATGCAAAGCGTTGCAATGCCTTGAAATGCATAGAGGTAACTGTGGCACAGGTTAAATTAACAATCTTGGTTGAATTATGTCATGCATATATTACTATGTAGGTTATGCATATGTCAAAGAATATAAATATTCGTCCTCATGTCACCAGTATTTCTTCAGCGTACCTTGAATAAATTAGGTTTTATTTACACCCAATGGCAATGACCTGTGGCCTGACAGTTGGCAAAAACATAAATAGAATCTGGAACCGGTTCTTTTCCACGTTGTTCTATTGTGTTCAAAATTCACATAATTCCATTCTTATGGAATTTCATCCTAGTATTCAGCTGGAAGACCTTTACGGAATCGGTTTAGCTCAAAACATAGATCAATCAGTGCAGTCTAATGATAATGAATAGTTCTCACCAGACGATTCTTTTAGTGAACCAAAAACATACAGCGAGACCAGTGTGCTCTCAGAGTAAATAACTCTTATGATCAGGCTCTTTTTAGAGAATATATAACCAATTTGAAACTATCTATATGTACACATATAGTCTAATGCAGAATATTTTTGTTTTGTTATATGTTATAAGATATTTTTAATTACTCATCTCTTTATTTTTATATTATTTTTGTTGTTATTGTAATAATATAAATATATTTTTCTTGTGTTTATAATGCATTGCTTTGTCATTAATGCACTTTAAATGGAAACGAATAAAAAAGCAAATACAATGCGACTACCTTATGTCAGTGTCGCAGAAACTTCTCAGAGATGTATTTATAAGCAAACAAATTCTCGAACGTTTGACTCGTTTGATCCGATTCTTTTCAGATAATCAAAAACATTCAGCTCTCTCATTCTGTGTTCGACACCCGAACGAATGACTCTTATGAACCGGTTCCTTTCGCGAATCAAAAACGATTATGAATCAGACGGAGCTGTTGCTGAGTTTAATCTTGACTCACTTACTGAACCGCAAGTTATTACTTTCGTCATGTGCGAAACGAAATGAAGCAACAGCTGTTACAGTGTTATATTGTACTTAAGACTCCGAGGCTTAAATCAGCGTCGTAACTGACTGGTTGTTGTTCAAACTGTAGTCAGATAGTGAGTTTTGCTGTATGTGTGATTAATTAATGAAATACGTTACAGTATTTTGGTATGTTCAGGCCTGCAGTTATGACATATGTTTAGTACGATCAGTTGTCTTTGTAAACAGAATAAAATGTAGGCAGTCCCTGATTTGTTATATGATCATTCAGTCACAGTCTTCTGTAATGTCTTATTTTCAAACATTTCTTTCTCAAAAGTACTGAATCATAAAGAATCATCAGAGGAATTCTTTTGCTTCAGCTGCTTTAAACATATAAATGACATTTGCAGTGGCACTTACCACCATCCCCATAGGTTTCGACTCCATAGCCATCCTGTAGTCCATTACTCCACGTCCCATCGTATCTAGCAGGTGTATTGGTGCTCTGCCGAACTCCATAGCGACCCTTGAACCCGTGACTCCACTCCCCACGATAAACCCACTTCCCCTTGGTCTCAACACCCAGCCCGTGGCGTTTGCCTTGCGACCAGTAGCCCTGGTACGTATTCCCGCTGGGCCAGGTGTAGACCCCGACTATCTCGAAACCGTGGGACCAGGACCCGGCGTACTCGCCTTGACCCTTGGGTCCCGTGCAGATGCCGTGTCCGTGGGCTTTCCCGTCCTCCCATCCGCCACAGTAAGTGCCTCCATCGTCGAAGTCGAACCGTCCGCCCGTCATTCAGAAAGGGATGAAAATAAAAACAGTCGTAACGTTGCCGTGCGCTTCTTCTTGTCTTTCTCTTTCATTAAACCTTCTTTTCTAAGCCGAGTTCAGCAGCAACGGTTAAACCGGGGAGAATGAATCGCAATGGAAATGTTGTTGTTTGGTATTTCTGCTTGGGCTGTGTGGGTATGAATGAAGAGGCAGGTTTAGTGCATCGTTACCGAAGCCGCACGCGCTGGAACCGCCGCTGCGTTTCACCGACTCCCTCCGCTCGCAGGCGCTGCGCAGAGCAGACACAGCGAGAGCACAGCGCGGCGCGGCGGCGAAACCAGCTGCCAATCCTACAGCGTCACCTCCGCGGCCCCGCCCACAGGGCTAAATGACAGCACGCAGGTTCAGAGCTTGTAAGAAATGATTTATATTTTGGAAAGATTAAGGATGAAATTCTTACAACCTACCTGTGGATTAAACATATTTTTTAAAATTTGTAATCAATCTATTTACTCAAGATTATTCAGAGATTTGGAAACATATTCAAATAAACCTGGGATGTAAGGCTATATAAATCTGTGTATTTGCTGTGCTTTAGTAAATTAAGTGATTATTTAATATTATTATTATTATCATCATTATTTATTAGGAAAATTTTAAGTACTTGTGTTACTTGTTATCGATTGAAACTGAGTAGCGATTTACGGTAAGTAAGCTAATAAAAAAAGTAAGCTAATTTAAGTAGGCCTAATGTATATAAAAGTATTTTTTTGCTTTAGAAATAAGTCACATAAACCTTAAAAAAAACAACATGTAAAAAGTAATGTTTTGTTTTTTACAGTTTTTCTCAGTCGCCTTGGTGCATTTCTCACAACAGTATTTAAATTTGCACAAAAGTTAATGCATTTCTCAAAACTATTAGTGCAAACTGCAAAACCTAGTTGATAACCCACAAAAGCGTATCACTTGCTCAAAATGGATAGCTCATTCCTCAAAAGCAAGTATTCATGTCAATGAAAGTGTCAGTGTCTTCAAAATGAAAAGTCCTGACACCATTGTTTATGAACAAGATACTCAAATGGCTTTGTCATGTTTTCTTTATGACAGTTTACTCTGTACATTTTTACAATGCAAAAAAGTCAGATTTTGGTGACACTTCCTGAAAATGCTCAAGACAGCACTATATACTATTTGCACAGCGATTTGAAAGCTACAGTAAAGACATTACTGTAGTGAGGGTCGCCGTGATTTTGCCAAGCAGGACATGATCCTGGATCAACATTACTGTCCAAAATTATAAACTTATCCCAATCCTTACCCTTAAACCTACCTCTACCCAACATTTACAAGAATGTTGATCCATCTTGTACTTGGTGAAATCACGCTCACCGTGTAGTGAGGTATCTGAGTACAAAACACCAAATATGTATGTTTCACATTTTTACTGCATATGCTCTTTGCTATTCTAATTTACTGCATTCAAAGCATTGTGCAAACGATTCAATTTAGAGGACATTTTCAGGAAAGGAAAAAAAAGATTTAAACAATTTTTTCAAATTTGCTCGACAGATTTTGACAACTAGTTCAACATTTTTGTATGTAATGACTCAAGCAATGAAATGAAGACTATTAGTTTTATATGGAATGACTATTCAGCAGTCACAAGTTTAGTTCGTTTTGACTGACATGTCACAACATAAGTAAATGATAATGTTATAAAACAGCATGTCCAAAAGCATTTGCAATTTGTCGGGAAAAATGAGAATCTGCTTCTATGATGTGCACAAATAACGAATTGTTTTGAGAAATGCATTAACTGTAGTGCAAATATGTTGTGAGAAATGCACCAAAGTGACTGAGAAAAACTATAATACCGTGACTATATATTACCGCCTGGTCTTGTGGCATTGAATTGAAAATGTCATGGATAGATGGTCTGCTTTGGCAGGTTGTTGAAAAAGATTCATTAGCTGTAATGAAACATATAAGAGTAGAAATGTAGACAATTTGTTGAAATCTCCCAACTGTCTGACAACTTTGCCTGCCAAGTAGCAACATCTACACTTTTTGTTCTAGAACAAGGGTGGGGAACATTGATCCTGGAGGGCCGGTGTCCCTGCAGAGTTTTGCTCCAACCCGAATCAAACACATCTGAACCAGCTAATCAAGGTCTCCAGGATGCAATTAGCTATTTTTTCCCCAGGGTTGGAGCTAAACCCTGTTCAATGTTCCCTACCCCATGTTCTAGGAAGTTCTTTGATTTTATTTTAGACCAGAGATCTGGGAGCCACTAGGGGGCCACATAATACTTCCAGGTGTCATTTCCTCATAAGAAGTTACAGTAATCCAACACTTCAAACAGCGGTGAAGTAGGCTACAACATGACATCATGTTTCTTAATTTCATCTTTCCCAATTTTTATATTTTCCCCTGAACTAATTGTGGTTAATTATATTAATAGTTTGAATATTTTCTTGTCCTGAACATTGAATATTGTCTTTAACAGTGAAGGGCTTTAAGACCATTGAATGAAACAATAGAGATACTGTGAATGATTTATTTTATTTCTTTAAAAAATCAGGTTTGATGCCTTATTTGTTACTCAACACTGATTTGTATTTATTTATTTTTCTTTATTGTATAGATGTTCTTACATCCTCTCAACAAATTGGTTAATATGTTGGCTGTCATCCCTTTGGTGATTTGATTTGGAAAGATGAATCATATTGTACTACAATATAATTAAACCTTGGGTGTACAAGATAATTTTATCAATGTATGTGTTTTACATGCAGGTAAAATTTACAAAATAATAGCTACAACTTTTAACTTTTATCGTGCGAATAATTATACATATAATAAAAAATAAATTCTAGCCTAAAGTTTCAATCTTCTTAACAGAAAAAAAATCTCAACATGTTATATTGTTTAATAAACGGCTAAATGTAATTTAATAGAGAAGATAGCTTACAGAGACATCTGTTGGTTCGTTTAAATAGTGCGCTTCTGATTCATACCCTTCACTGAAAATGCATAATATGTAAATATTCACAAAAAAGCTGTTAAATTTGTTTTTAGATCATTACAAACAGCAAGAATTACATTTTTACTTGATTGAAAGAAAATTTGTATTTTTTTTAACAAGTCGGGATTGTGAATGTGTGTCCTTTAAGAAGTTGTGTACCAGCACTGTAGGCAGCGCCGTTCGACTCACCGGCTGTGCCTCAAAACCTAGTGTGCTGACTACCTAGACAGCATTTGTGGAAATCATAGACGCGTGGAGCTACCACTTTCAAGGCGCCATGAAGTACACGGGTTAGCGTCTGTGATTGTAATAAACACTGTAAACGCGTTTGATGCGCGTAAACGCTGCACGCGCGTAAAGCACAGACATGTAGTCGAAGGCAACTAGATTTTGAGACACAGCCAATATCTGATGAAATGGCGTTGGAAAACATCGGTGAATCTCAGGATGATAAGGAAATCCTTATTAAGAATGATGCACTGTCACAAAACAGCGGCGAGGTTGTCGAGAAAACAAAAAACAAAGAGCCCAAATTGATTTTGTATCATTGGACTCAGTCATTTAGCTCTCAAAAGGTAAGTGATCCCGTTATTCAACAGCACTAGCGTTGGCAGGCCAACAGCATCAGGGCGGATGCAGCATCTGATCTGTTGTTTTGATTGTGGTATTCACATATTTTAATAAACTTGGGTTATTTCTATTCATGTGGCTGTAACAATGACAGCATGTGTGTTAATTATACATAAAGTATACATTATTAATGAAGCACAATGATGCAAGTGTTTATGCTGTGTTGAATTACTGTTATCATAACACATGCATCTGAATTACAAGGGTATTGAAAAATTGTAAAACAAGAGCGTAACCTGCTGTTGTTTTCTTAAACAAGATGAGAGTGTGAGTGCATAATAACTGCTCTCTCCGGTTTTCTTTGTATAATGATCTAATGATACACTGAAACAAAGGAATATTGTGTTTCTGTCAAAGGTGAGACTGGCCATAGCTGAAAAGGGTCTTCAGTGTAAGGAGTATGATGTGAGTCTGCCTCTGAGTGAACACAACGAGCCCTGGTTTATGCGTCTGAACCCCACTGGAGAGGTTCCTGTGCTGGTTCACAATGACAGTGTTATCTGTGACCCCACACAAATCACGGACTATTTGGAGCAGAACTTCTGTGATGGTAAAACAGCATTTAAATTAAAAATCGCAGTGTAAAATGCTATAAATACAAGAGCACTAAAGAGTGTTGCTGAAGCCTCTGATGCATGGCATCCACTGCACTTCTTTAAAATCCTTTTAATAATTCATTGTGTGATGTCAATTCTATAAGACTATCCCTTTAACATTTTTTTTTTATTTGTTTATTTAACTCAATGTGGCTAACCAAGCATCTCTATACTACCAGCGGAGAGTTTGACATAATTAAGCTTTTAATATTTGTAAAAATGTCTCAACAAAGCTGCATTTATTTGATCAAAACAAAATGAACAGTAATATTTTAAAATATTATTATAATTGGGGGAAAAAACATTTTCTGTTTAAAAGTATTCTTCCAATGGCAAAGCTAAATTTTTAGGTTAAAAGTCAGAGTCATACGATCTGTTAAAAATAATTTTACCATGCTGATTTGCTGCAATAATATTTTTATTCAGCAAGGATGCATCAAATTGATCAAAAGTGACAGTAAAAACATTTATAATGTTACAAAAGTTTAAATGAACACTGTTAACTGCATATTCTATTAAAGAATCTTGAAAAACAACACCGTATTATGGTTTAAACAAATATATTAAGCAGCAAAAACTGATTATAATAATAGGAACCATTTGAGCACTGATAGTAATGGATAATAATTGCTTAGCAAATCAGCATATTAGAATGATTTCTGAAGGATCATGTTACACTGTTAGGGCTGCTAAAAATTCAAATGAGTAAATTACGTTTTAAAATACATTCAATAAAAAAAAGTTATTTTAAATTGCACAATATTACTGTTTTTAATGTATTTTTTAGTCAAATAAATGCAGCCTTGATGGTATAAGATGCTTCAATAAAAATCTAAAAATCTAATAATAATACAAATAAAATAAATTGTTGGAAATATTTCAATTCAATTCAATTCGATTCAAATTTATTTGTATAGCGCTTTTCATGATACTTATCGTTGCAAAGCAGCTTTACACCAAAGTGATGTTTTACAGTATATATAGTAGTAATTTGTACATGTACATATGGCATAGATGTGAGGTAAAGATCAATTAATCGAACAGACAAGGAACATTATAAATTAGTAGCAGAGTGCAGTAGTGCTATGTGTTGTTTCAGCACTATTTCTGTTTATTGTTTTAAAGAAGCATTAAGTTTTAACCTATTCATCAGAGGGTTCAATAAATGTATGACTAAACAAATTAACTCCTGCACCTAAATATATATATTTAATAAAAGCACATTTTAAATAATCCATTGTAATTATGTCTGTATTAGATGTCATTTGATTTCCTTTGTGTTTGGTATTACAGGCATATGTTATTTTTATTTGCTCTGTTCAGTGCTTTTGTTATCTTATTTTCATTTGGTTGCACTTATGTTTGCATGTACTGTTACGTTCATCATGCCTGTGCAGAAATTTGGATGGCATGAGAGGCACTGAAGGGTGAGTCAAAATAAGATATTTTCCCTGGAGAGCAGCTCATGCAGATTGCAGCTAAATTTTTGCATAATGCATACTGTGTATGTGCTTTGTGCCCTTCTCTAAATCAGAGCACCCAAAGCTGATTCCGGAAGAGGGAAGCACATACTACTATCGAGTTCAGCATTACAGAGAGCTGTTAGACTCCCTGCAGATGGATGCGTACACCCATGGCTGCATCCTCCACCCAGAGATCACAGTAGACTCCCACATCCCAGCTTACGCCACCACCCACATTCGCGGTAAGAAGGGGACTGAGCATAATAACTTAATATGATCCTTCAATTATGGTGAATACAGTGAATTAAATTAATAGTTACTGAGTCACTGAGGCCATCCAAGATGTAAATGAGTTTTATTCTTCATCAGAACAGATTTGGAGAAATGTAGCATTACGTCAGTTGCCTATCAGTGGATCTTCTGCAGTGAATGTGTGCCGTCAAAATGAGAGTCCAAACAGCTGATAAAAACCCACAAGTTGACTCAGCATGACTCCAGTCCATCAATGAACATCTTCTGAATAAAATAGCTGCATGTTTATGAGAAACAAATAAATCGTTAATGCATTTTAATTTTAAAACATAAGATCACTTCCTCCAGTGAAAAAGTCCATTTCCTGTTGTCCTCTCAAGGCAAAACCTATACTGACATATTTGTTAAGAACTGTTTTGCCCTGTTTTCGTTTGTGAACGGTGCTTGATATTTCTCTCTCAAATCAAATAGGACAACTGTTTTACTTTCATTTGTATTTTAGCTGAACGCAACGGTTAGAAAATACTAAAAATGTGTTATGGATATAAAAATGCATCTTTTGTCGTAGAAGAGGGTTAATACTGTAGATAAACTGGAGCCATTACTTGTGGATTATTGTGATGTTTTTATCAGCTGTTTGGACTCTCGTTCTGATGGCACCAATTCACTGCAGTGCAGAGGATTAGTTGGTGAGGAAGTGATTTCTCCAAATGTGTTCCCATGAAGAAAAACGTAGTACTCGGTCCTGGAAGGCTAATCTCTGCAGGACAGTGGCTCTCCAGAAGCAAGACTGGACACCCCTGGCCTTAGGTTCAGTAAATGATGAGAACATTTGGTGTGAACTATTCCTTTAACAGCAATTTCTGTCTTACAGCACAGATATTAAACACAGAATCTGAGCTTAAAAAACTAGCAGCGGAGAATCCCGATCTTAAAGATGCTTATATTGCAAAACAGAGACGTATAAAAGTAAGTAAACATTAAGCAGTAGTAAGACCTCAAATGATCTCAATGATTTTATTCCTTTGAGTATATGCACTTAATTTAGGTTGCGGTCTTGTTTACAATGTCAAGACATTGATTGCTGGATGTCACAAAACACAATTTGTTTGAATCTCTTTAGAGTAAATTGTTTGACCATGATAACATGAAGTACTTGAAGAAACTCCTGGATGAAATGGAGAATGTTCTGGATCAAGTTGAGACCGAGCTGCAGAGGAGGATTGAGGAGACACCAGGTGGGAGAATTTTTTGTTGAACAGTAAAAGAACTGTAAAAAAGCCTTTTTGAAACGGCATAAAAACCCCAAAATGTCAGACCAACAGAAATTGCATAATTGTTGTAGTAACTAGTTTATTGTATTTGTAAAGAGCTCATCTTTTTATATAATGTTGATTATCACCATTTTTGTGGTTTGTGTGTCAATTGTTGCTTTGTAGGACAACTGTTCCTTCACAAACAAAAATAGCATAGTTTATTTAACCCGTCAAGTGTCCTATAAGATTACAGCCTCTAAGATTAAAAAAGAAATTAATTTATTGTTACTTATTAAGAATTTGCTTAACAAGAAATCATTAGTTGCCTTGACGAATGTATTGGCAGAATGAATTTTGCATTTAGTGAACAAATAAATTAAAACTGAAAAAAAAACAGTAGTATGGTTTTGAAGAAAATAATTTAGAAAACCTAAAATGTTGTCTTAGGTTTTTAACTTTTATTTATTTTTTTCTTATGATGCATTGCACATGTGTTGTCAAGTAATTTTGACAGGGGACGGCTGGTTTTCTCAAAAGGGCCTGTTCACACATATGAACAGTGATGCATTATATTACATAATCATGATACTAAAGCAATAATAAACTAAGGATGATAAACTAAAAAGTTTAAAATGAGCTTAAAAATGCATTGTTGCGTTATGGGTATACCAAGTTCGAATCCCAGCTCGAGGACCTTTCCTGATCCCATTCCTCTCTATCTCTCTTTCTCCCACTTTACTTGCTGTCCATATATATATACTGTCTTATTATAATAAAGGCAAAATAAAAAGAATAGTGAATAATCAAATAAATAAATAAAATATTAATGAATTAATTGTTTACAGTAAAATCATTAAGATGCATTTAAGAAACAGTTTTCAGTGTTACAGTATTGCGACCTCTGTTTTTATTTTTTATTTTGTTTTTTTTAAGCCAAGCATTTTTCAAAATCTAGCTCTTAACCTGTTACTTCTCATCTCTCCAGAAGAGGGCAGTCAGCAGGCTTGGCTCTGTGGCGACTTCTTTAGTATTGCTGACGTCTCCCTCGCTGTCACCCTTCACCGCCTCAAGTTCCTGGGTCTGTCCCGTCGTTACTGGGGAAATGGGACCCGTGTCAACCTGGAGACGTATTATGAGCGCGTCCTTAACCGGCCGGCTTTCCGCAGAGTGCTTGGACATGTCAACAACATCCTCATATCTGCTGTGCTGCCCGCCGCATTCAGGGTGGCAAAGAAAAAGGCTCCAGCCTTTGTTGGTGCCAGTTTATTGGTTGGCTTGATAGGGGGCGCCACTTACCTGGCTTTCACTTATTTTAAAAAGCGACTTCTCATGACTTGAGACAGCTACTGGGACTCATTCGCCATTGCTCTGTTTTGACTTGTGTATGTTTATGATCACATTTGGCTTATAAATATACTGTTACAGTTTGATGATTGTTGCACAAGAAGCACTTTTTTCCATAATAAGAAGCAAAGCAGTTTGAAAAATAGACACAATTCATCTTTTCATAGACGGGTGCAATAAACAGATTTAAATGTCTTCAGTTTATGTTGTAAGGCATCTATAGCCATTGTGTTGTGTGCTTAAATGTTTGTATTAATGTCTGGTCACAAATATAGTGGAAGCAATTACCGAAACAAGAGTTCCTGATTTTGTCTAAGAATCTGTCTGTTCTGCATTAGGATGTTTTATCAGTTCAGTTATGCTTTTCACCTGACAATTTAAAGAATATATAATACTACTGTATATGCATCAGTGATTTCTCTGCACAGAACAGTCAAATATAATAAAGCATATTTCTCAGTTATGCAAGTGTTTGTTTTACAGTAATTACAGTATAGTTGTGTGTGTATATTTCTCATATCTTTTTAGACAACTGATTATTCTCAGACAGGTTTGTTAAATGGTTTGCCAGGCTTTTTTTTGGTAAATGAAAAACCATAAGGGCTTGAGGTTATTCCACATTAAGTCACAGTTCTCATGCAATATAAGGAGGTAAAAATATATAGCATATAGTGTTACGGCCCCCTAGCGGCTGTACAGCCCCTATGGCGAAGGGACGTGACGTCTTCATTCCATTCTTCAGGGAACGAGGGTTACAACACGTAACCGAGACGTTCCCTTTCAGTCAGTCACTATGACGTCACGTTGGTGACCGACGAATAGGGATCCCTACCAAAGCGCCATAGAGACTGTCCCTTCCAGCCCCATGTGAGAGTCACCAACC
>JAUMHG010000276.1:160037-171870 GCA_032359395.1 Enteromius anoplus
TATTCATTTAGCAGACGCTTTTATCCAAAGCGACTTACAGGTGGGGAAAAACAGCAGCAATTAGTCCTAAAGAGGTAGACAACAACTAAAAGCTTAGTTAAGTGATGCTAACCTCACCAAGGTCTGCTGTGCTCTCATAAGTCTTCCACTTGTGTTTACATATATCTATCTCAGTTTAAATCTTTTACGACATCCATAATTGAGATTGACCCAACTTTTTAAACACATATTTACTCACCTAGTAAGTTCAAGAGCAGGGACACAAGCCCCTGGACGGTACGATCCACTGCCACGGTACTCCTTGGCAAAAATTAGGTCCTGCATACTGGCTTTGGCCTCTAGCACCTTTACACACTGCCGCTGTACATACTGCTTTACCTGGCTGATGTCACGTGACTCAAAAAGCAGCTTGAGAGATCGCTCCAGAATCTAACATAACAGAATTTCATTCATTAAACTTAACTGCCCCTTGGCTAATAAACACTTAAATTACAACTGCAATGTGAATGACATTGTAATGCTATTTACCTTGGCAACAGCAGGGCAGCCATCACGCCGTACAGTTTCAATGCCTTTGGCGTCAAAGACTGGGTTTTTCTGATCCAAGCTCTCATACATGTATCCCACATAACGCTTCTTTGTTTGTAACACACATGGGAGGTACACCTACCCAAACACATAAGAATGCAGAGAGTAACAAATTTGTAATACACATTGCAATCATATGACTTAAAAGACATTTTCTTCAAAATATAAACAGTACACAATTATATTCCTTCTTAGAGAAAAATGGTATCTGTGAAGATTTTTTTGTCAGGATTTAGACCATATCATAGTACTGAGACTGCTCTAATTAGAGTTACAAATCATCTGCCTTTATCATCTGAACATGGTTGTATCTCAATATTAGTGCTATTGGATCTCAGCGCTGCGTTCAACACTGTTGAGCACAACATTCTCTTGAATAGACTAGAAAATCTATTGGCATAGGTGGAAGTGCCTTAGCATGGTTCAAATCATATTTATCTGACCGCTATCAGTTTGGAGCAGTGAATGAAGAGACTCAGTAATAGGGCCGTTTTTTTTTTACTTTTTACGCTTTAAGTGTTAACCTTGGGAGATATTATCAGGAGACATGGCGTTAGCTTTCACTGTTATGCTGATGATATTTGGCTCTATATTTCTTCTCAGCAAGGTGAAACACACCAAATTGAGAAACTAACGGAATGCATAACTGATATAAAAAAATTGTATGAAAAGTAACTTCTTACTGTTAAATTCTGACAATTTAATTATGTTAATTATCGGACTTAAAAACCCCACACGTAACAATTTATAACACTGTCTTAGACTTGATGGCTGCTCTATCAATTCTTCTTCATCAGTTAGGGTTAGGAGTTTGATAGTAATCTTTCATTTGAAAGCCATGTTTCTAGGATCTGTAAAACAGCGTTTTTCCATCTCAAGACCATATCTAAATTGCAACCTATGCTCTCAACCTCAAATGCAGAAATGTTAAATTATAATAATAATCATCTTTACTTATATACCGCCTATCCAGAGCTCAAGGACACTTTACAATGAATATGTAACAAAAAAGAGATAATACTGACAGACAATACAGGCAAACAGTAATTGAGTAGAGGAAAATTAAATGGACAGGGCACCAAACATACAAGAAGTCAAAATTAGAGCGAGCTGAAACGAGAGCGGATTTATAAGATTTGAAATGGTCAAGAAAAGCCAAATAATGAACAGTAAGACCGTTTTTTCTTTAAAGACGTTCAAGCCATCTACCAGTAGCCTTAAGTATGTGTAGCTCAGGGGTATACCAAGGATAAGAGTGATTAGCGGGGACATTTCTGGTCTTAATAGGAGCATGCTGCTGTAGGATTTCAGAAACTATGGAGTGGTTATTAGATAGTATCACAGACAGAGAAGAAATATCAATGACATCAGAGAGATTTGAAGTATGCAGTATTGATACAGTATCAATAGCTTTCAGATTGCGGTATGAAATAACTTATGGAATTAAGAATGCATAGGCAGATTTAAGCTGAAGTCAAAAGGTTAAAGGTCAGAAATACTAGAAATACTGAGGCTTAGCTCCTCAGTACTTGAGCGAGCTCTTATCACATTATTGTCCTCCACGTCCGCTGCATTCTCAAAACTCTGGCCATTTGATAATACCTAGAATATCTGATATATGAACTGGAAATTAAGTGTTGGGCATCTGGCCAGTGGAGAACTGGCCCCAACTAACGTCTTGGTTACGTATTGTTACCCTCGTTCCCTGAAGAATGGAACGGAGACATCACGTCGGGGATCGACGAAGGAATCTCGCGTCGAGATGTCCAATCTACTCTGCGTGTATGCAAACACACCAATGAATTCCATTGGCATACGCTGATTATGATCAGCTGAACCTAATCGCAGCACCAGTATAAGTAGGTCAGCAGATGTAGCGTTCATTAGTTTTTCGCTGAGGACCTTCAGGGAACGAGGGTTACAATACGTAACCGGGACGTTCCCTTTCAGTCGGTCACTTCGACGTCACATTGGTGACCGACGAATAGGGATCCCTACCAAAACGCCATAGAGACTGTCCCTTCCAGTCCCATGTGGGCATCTCCCAACCTCCTGTGTTTGGTCTCTGGGATGGGACTCAACCACATGAACCAGCACTGCACTATATAGTAACTGGATACTGGGACGTCCAATGTAGGATGTACGGAATGCCATTCTCTTTTAAGAATAAGATAGAACACACATATATCATGAATTTCAATGCATAAGGAATATAAGAGGAGATTGAAACCCTCAAGAACTGGGGAAGGTAATTCTTTTTCCCAATACCCCCTGAGATCTTCAGGGTTACACTCAGGGGTTCCCAGCCCTCTACCGGTCCTCAAGGATACAACGGCTCGAGGGCCTCCTCAACATCCGACTGCCGAGGGGATAGGAGGACTCACAGTGTCTACTGATAAGGATTACTGGAGAAGGATGCCAAGCTGACGAACAGGTCCTACTCCGGCTCAGCTCTGTTTGAGGAGAGAACACAGAAAGATTCCGGTTCAACACGAAGGCTATAGAACCTAGCAAAAGTGTTTGGGTTGCCCAACCCGCAGCTCTACAGATGTCTGCAAGCGAGACGCCACATGCCAGCACCCAGGACGAAGCTACACTTCTAGTTGAGTGAGCCCGTACACTGAGGGGGCAGGGCACACCCTGAGCTTGGTAAGCCAGGGTGATGGTATTCACTATCCAGTGGGCCATCCTCTGCTTGGAGACGGCATTCCCCTTTTGCCGTCCACCATAACAAACAAAGAGCTGGTCTGAGGTCCTGAGGTCCTACGTAGCACCTAAGTACCCGGACTGGACACAGCAACTGTAGGGTTGGGTCTGCCTCCTCCGAGGGCAGCGCTTGGAGGTTCACTACCTGATCTCTAAAGGGAGTGGTAGGGACCTTGGGCACGTAGCCGGGCCATGGCCTCAGTGTTACCTGGGAATCCTCGGGCCCGATGTCACAAACAGACCTTACAGCCACTTCAGTTGTTGTGCTTCTACTTGAGGAAAGAAGGGATAAAGCGGGTACATTTTCGCTGTGTGGGCCCGATCTCGAGGCACGAATCGTCTACCAAAAACACCTGCAGGTCCCATACCCTCTTGATGGAGGACAGTGCGAGCAGGAGCAGAGTTTTCATTGATAGAAACTTCAGCTCAACTGCAGGCAAAGGCTCAAAGGGACCCTCTCTCCATGCTCTCAGCACGAGAAAGAGGTCCCAAGAGGGTACAGTAGGAGGCCTAGGAGGGTTTAACCTTCTGGCCCCCCTGAGGAACCTGATGACCAGATCGTGCTTGCCCACTGACCTTCCATCGACGGGGTCATGGTTTGCAGCGATGGCAGCCATATAGACTTTAAGGGTGGAGGGAGACAGCCTTTGCTCCAACCCTTGCTGCAGAAACAGAAGCACGACTCTGGTCGGGCATCTTCGGGGTCTTCTCATCAAGAACACCACCAATCGACAAACAGGTTCAATTTCAATGTGTAGACAGCTCTTGTAGAAGGCTGTCTCGCAGAAGAAATCGGGTCAACTACCCCTTGGGTTAGGTCACTTAGAACCTCGTCCCGTCCAAGGTCCAGATGTGGAGTTTCCACAAATCTGGGCGTGGGTGCCACAGGGTGCCCCGTCTCTGAGTCAGTAGATCCTTCCTCAGAGGAATCAGCCAAGGAGGGGCTGTCACGAGGAGCATGAGTTCGGAGAATCAAGTCCTGGCCAATAAGGGGCTACCTGCAGGACCTGCTCCTCGTCCTCCCTGACCTTGCACAGGAGCTATGCTAGAAGGCTCACTGGGGGAAACGCATATTTGCGTAGCCCCTGAGCTCAGCTGTGCGCCAGGGCGTCTCTGCCTAAGATTCCCTCGGTCAGAGCATAAAAAAACAACAACTGGCAATGAGAGGTTTCTGGGGAGGTAAACAGGTCTACCTGTGCCGCGCCGAACTGCTCCCATATCAGCTGAACCGACAGGGGATGGAGTCTCCATTCTCCAGGGAGCACTTGGGCTCGAGACCGTCAAAGCCGTCTGATTGTAAACACCTGGAATGTGGCGCGAAGCCGATGCTTCTGACTCCATAGGAGGAGGTGGCGGGCAAGCTGCGACATACGACGGGAGCGTAGACCACCTTGATGGTTGATGTACGCTACGATCGGTCATAACCCACCACCTTTCTTGGGCACTATGAAGTAGGGGCTGTAAAACCCTGTCCTCATATCGGTTGGAGGGACCGGCTCTATTGCTATCTTCATCAGAAGAGTAGCAATCTTTGTACGCAGGACAGGGGCGTTGTCTGCATTCACCGTCGTGAAGCGCAGGCCACTGAACCTGGGAGGTACCGGGCCAACTGAATCGCATAACCAAGCCGAATGGTGCGGATGAGCCATCGAGACGGTTTGAGCCCTATCCAGGCATCCAAAAACCGACCAAGAGGCACCATCGGGACCACCGGGGTGCCAGTGGTGGGGCAGTGAGGGAGGACGCAGGGGTCCCATCCGAGCGTCTCTGTGTCGGTTCGGAGGGAGGGCTGCATGCATGCGTGGTGCATGTGTGTGCAAATTACCTGCGTCCCGGCAGTAGCTGGGCTGGAAGTCTGTCCGCTCCCTGCACTCTGACTGCTGCCTGAGTTGAGTGAGTGTGTAACAAAAGCTCTTTCACAGGCCTGTCCACAGCACCTCATCCCCTCAGGGGACCCAGGGAGGAAAAAATTTGCTCTTTTGTCGAGGTTTTGGGTACCGTTAGCCCGGGGCTAATGGCTGTCTGTGAACAGACGAGAAGATCTCCATCCAGCCCTCCTCCGGAGGAGGGAGTGGTGTCATCATCTCCTGAAGAGCAACTTCTTCCATCCCTGGGTCACCTGTGCTTACACCTCCTCTTTCCACCGGGTTTTTCAGCGGGCTGGACAGGCTGGGCGGGGCCCCCACGGCCGGCTCCTCAACGCAACCGTCTGTACTGCTGTGGAGGCGGAGGAGCGGGGGCAGCCGGAGGGGGCCTTCAGCGACGAGCAGGCTGAGGCGGGGCCTGCGGCGTCCGGGTGGAGGCAGCAGCTGGACGTCGCGGCAGGATGTGACGGATGGCCTCAGTCTGCTTCTTGGCAGTGGAGAACTGCTGGGCAAAAGTCTCCACCGCATCGCCGAAGAGGCCGGTCTGCGACACGGGAGCATTCAAGAATTTAACCTTGTCTGCATCACACATGTCAGCAAGACACAGCCACAGATGGCGCTGTTGGACCACCATCGTGGACACCGCACGACCCAGGGCACGCACTGTAACCTTTGTCGCACGAAGTGCGAGGTCCGTCAAGGCATGAAGCTCTGAGAGAACTTCTGAGTCATGGCCACCCTCGTGCAGTGCTTTCAGAGCCTTGGCCTGATGCACCTGCAACAACACCATAGCGTGTACAGATGACGCAGCGTCACCACAAGCTTTATAAGCATCATCAACCAGGGCCGATGAATGCCTACAAGCCCGGGAGGGGAGCGCCGGGTTACCCTGCCAGGAAGTAGGTATCATCCGGCACCGTTTCCGGTTAAACCGAACTGTCCTAAAGGAAGCTCCAGCAGCGTCGGAGCGTGTGTGACAGAGGGTGCTCTCCGTGGAGAGTTACTCACAGTCACCGTCAGACTTGCCCTCTCACTCCCGGAAGTGGAAGCTCCACGGTCGCTGCCAGCGCGAGCTCCAGATCGCTGAAGCGGGATAGGGACTTACCCACCGGGTATGTAATTAAGTCTGGTCCGCAACTCCCACAAGAGGAACATGAACAATCCACGAACACCGCTCTAGCACGCTGAATGCCCAGGCATGTTAGGCAGTGCTCGTGACTATCCGCTGGCGTCAGGTAACGGCCACATCCAACAACTTACGGTCGGTAGGACATCCTCAAAAGGAGTGTCTTGAAAAATACGTACCAAACCATAAGTACTCTTTAGCTTTGCTCTTTTGTGAAAGGCTGAAGCACGCAGGGAAGATGGTCGCTTGGTAAACAAATGCAGATATCGGGGGTCGGGAACGTTCGCATGAACTGCTCGGCTCTGAAGCGAAAAGCTAATGAACGCTAGATCTGCTGACCTACGTATACTCGCAAGGCGATTGGGTTCAGCTGATCCAAATCAGCGTATGCCAATGAAAATCATTGGCGTGTTTGAATACACGCAGAGTTTGTTTAGCATCTCGAAGCGAGATTCCCATCGTCGGTCACCGACGTGATGTCATAGTGACCGACTGAAAGGGAACCTAAAGGCTTATTAAGGAAAGTTTCTGTCATACATGTGTGCCTTACCATAAAATCAAAATGGTGGTTTGCTTTGCATTATAATACTGAAAGGGGTGGACGAACACAAATAGATACTCTAATAAAATATTACTACAGTAAAATTAAGTACTCCATTTAAATTGAGTAAAAGTACAGAAGTATTAGACTTGTAATGCTAAAAAAGTACTGATCAATTAAAATTTTGTAATTTTAACTTGCATTCATTTCTATTTGTTAATTTTATTTTTATAATCCTGCTGCTCAGGGAGGGAGCTGTGTCATACACTATCAACATATTTAATATGCTAAAATATCAATTTAGGTTACTGCAGAGGTAGTCTCAGCCTCAGACGCCACGCCCACGGAACGTTGGCTAAACGTCTGATCCATATGGTACTGTACACTTAACTGGAAACGCTTCAGCAGTTTCGAAGTCATCAAATGATTGGTTGATTTTTACCGGATTACTGGGGTGCGCGAGTGTCGCGTTTATTTTCGGTCCACCGGGAAACAAAGCGCAGATGTGTGATTGCAGAAAAAACTGTCGTATTTATATGAGTGACAATAAGCATTTATTAAGATCAGTTAAACGTTGGATTCTCAAAAGTATGCGATCCAATTTTACTAGTTGTGCGTCCCCTCCTATCTATTATAGAAGAACAAGTGAAGTACCTAACTCAGAAGGGGATATCATCCGCGTTTGCTCGCAAACATGAAACAACAGACGCTGACATCGCAGGTGGCCGGTATCCGGTTCTCCAGAATTGCTTGTGGGATTAAAAAAGTGGAGAGATATGCTTCAAACAGATGTTTACCGCAAGCGTTTCATCGGGATTTTGACTTTTGACATCTGAAATCTGACTTTTGCAAGCCGTTTTGTTGTTGTGGGGACATTTCCACGCCCCTAAACGTGACGCTGAACGTAACAAACTGTGATTGATTGTTTGACATGTCGGTCAACTGGCCTTATGGGGGGGTCTTGCCAAAGAAAGCGGCTATGAATTCCAGACCTTCAGCCGTCAGTCTGGAGGTCTGGCTACGCGAGACTACTGCAGAGGTGGACACATTATTTGAGTAAAAATCAGGCTAATTCGTACAAATTGTACGATTTGACCCCAGGAAGGTTTAGGGGCGGGGTTAGGTGTAGGTCATTCGTAAAATCAATCCATGCTAAATGTAGAAATATATTATTACTAGTATTTCAGTCCACTGACCTTCAGCAGGCCTCATACTTACGTTGGGTTTACTTGTTTTATGGAGACATTCTATAGGCATAATGGTTTTTATACTGCACAAACTGTATTTCTTATCACCCTATACCTAAACCTACCACTCACAGAAAATTCCATGCATTTTTAGATTTTCAAAAAATGTTGAGATTTTTTTTTATAGGCTTTTTTCTTCATGGTGATCAAAAAAAAAAAAAAAAAAAAGGATTTTAGATATTGTTATATTTTTCTGGATATTGGGGACATTTTTTCCTCAGAAATTAGGGTTTACCTGAACACACACAAAATTTCTTGCTGTGTCTGCAAGTATGGTGCCATTGATACATGTTGTATAAGAAGCACGGTCGCCATGAGGTGGCAGTATTGCTATGTAAGTTTTTAGACTGTGATGTTACAGTGACCTCTGAGTGGACTGAGTCAAAGAAATATTGCATTTACCCATGCCTGTTCCTCATCTGATTGGACTTGACATCTTTATACAGTCGTTTAAAATTCGTAGCAGGAGAAAGTCATGACTTTCCAATGAAGTTCTTCAGGTATCCAAATCACTCAGTGTCGGGTTTGGTTCTTATAAATATCACAGAGAATATCGTCATGTGAATATGTCCTGGCCAAATGTAAGATACATCGGGATGATTCACACTTAACAGAGTTCACATTTACACTAAGGCCCATTAGAATGTCGTAAAACAAATTCATCTGGAGAAGCAGAGTCCGGCCTATGAATATACAAAGTGTCTTAGCAAGTATTTCATAAGCTGCAGGCTTTGTGCTTACCGCTTTTGCTGACGTGGTGCGCTTGTTTGAACCATTTCCCATTTTGAGTGTATATTCCAAGACTGGTCTCATCTCAACAAAAAGACAACATTGAAATCCAACACCACTTCTTTAGTGTCACAACACACTTGACATGTTTGACCATAATTTGTACGAACTATTGTGTTGCTCAGACAACATTTGCTTTTAAGTAACCATAACACTTGAGGACTGTTGTATTCATACGGGTAAACCAGGTTATATTTAAATCCCTTGAAAAATGCTTCATTTTCATGGAATTGGCTTTGTGTGTGGTTTTTATCCACTGCAGACTGATAAACCTGTAATCATGGGACTAATGTCTTTATAAATAAATCTGAATAAGGTCAATATTTGGCCACTTCAATTCCCAAGACCAATTGGCGCATCTTAAATTTGAGAGGACATCTCTCCTGCTTATCTTTAAGGAGGAGCAAAGGCTTGCCCAGCCTTCAAAGAGAGGAAAACTCTGATCAGACAGACCAAAGAGAATCAAGGAGGAGAAAGGGAGGATTTTGGCTCGGGGTATAAGGTAAATATCATCCTACACAGCTCAATGTGGAGTGGCAGTAGTCCCGGTCTTCGAATGGGTGGGGTGGATGGAAACTTCCAAGGTGCTTTTTCTCGCCAGTCCATCTTTTGCAGCCCAAGTACCGTGCAAGAGAAAGACAGACGCTAGAGGTGGGCAGAAAATCCAGTTTCCATGGACACGCGTGATATACACTTCTGAGTGCTTCGCAAGATCCCTAGAAATATTGCTTCATGTGGCTCTGTGTGTTGTCTGTCATTGGCACATGAATATATGCTTGATGCTCTTACCATAGACTCACCGTTCAGCAGATGCTATTCTCAGAATATGATGTCAGGTGTTTAAGTTCATAGCATTACTGTGAAATCTGACTTTTGGCCAAACCACAGCATTCACATTATGCCCAAGCGATTTTGCAAATGTACCAAGAATAAAAGGGTGATTAGTATCACACTGAGGTCATCTGAGTGACCTTGCCACGATGTGGCAATTTCTGGGTGCCAGTGCCATGGGTGCAGTGTCATTAATGTGCATTAAATACTAAAAATTCATTGATTTCATTTTCATTATGCAATTCTACTATTGTATTTTTTTGTTTATTTAATTTTTTTAAAATATGAAATTGTGTAATTATATTTTTTATTTTATTTAAAAATGTAAATACTTAAACTATGAAATATACATCATCTAAAAGCTTAATAATTAAACTTTAAAAAAAATAAATGGAAATCTAGAATCTGAGGGTGCAAAAAAATCAAAATTTTGAGCAAATTACCTTTAAAGTTGTCCAAATGAATTCCTAAGAAATGCATATTAATCATCAAAAATTAGGTTTTGATTTATTTATGGTAGGAAATTTACAAAATGCCTTCATGTAACATGATCTTTACTTTATATCTTATTTATTTTTGGCATTGCCATTTTTACTTGGCTATTGCTGCAATTATATCCATGCTACTTATGACTGGTTTTGTTGTCCAGGGTCACATATGTAATAATACAATTGCATTGTATTCTTACATTTTTAATATGATTATATAAATACATATTAACTGTATTTTACTTCGAAATATGTGAGAGTATAATTATGTTTAATTGCATTTTATTACATTTTTAATGTTTAAGTAATTCTATTTTAATTGCACTGTATTTTACTTTTAAAACATGTGATTAAATTGTTTAATTGTATTTTTTACACATTTACATTACATTTTAACCTTTTACATAAGATTGCATAAGATTTTAACTGTATTAAATATTTACATATGATTAATGTTTAATTGTATTTTTTTATTTTTTTATGTAAATAATAATACAATTGCATTTTTAACTGGAGTGTATTTATATAATGCAATTATTTAATTGTATTTTTAATGTTTTGCATTTTTTTTCCCTGTATTGCATTGTATTGTTTTTTAATTAAAGTAACATCTGGGGCAATGATCGATGGCAACAGATTAAGCTCCCCCTTCAGTGTGAAACCAATATAATAAGAAAAAAACAACAACTATAAATCAATTTGCAAAAAAATTATTTAATTATAAATGGTATTGAAATGTTTTTAATTATCAAATTGTTAATTCTATGTATCCGCATGTTTATCATTTCTCAGCTGATTTATTGATTTATAAAAGGATTATGGTCCCTCACAAAAAGAAAAAAAAGAAAGAAAATGTTTTACAGTCATGTTTGGTGTGATAACATATTCTCCTCAGACTCAAGGAGAAACACAGTTTCTCTCAAATGTGTTGGCCCATCAAAAGCCATTCTCAGAAAACAGCCTGTCTTCCCGAAATGTCTTTCAGGGTCTGTTTTATGGTGTTGACTGATTGGGCTGGTTGGATCCCGGGCTGTTGACACGAGTGTTAGAATGCCCCCCCCTCAAGTTTGAACATCGTAACTTCCTGATGAAACCTGCTGCAATCATCCATCTGTTCATGTGCTCCTCAAATGTTTAAACAAGCACCGCATGAATACAAGCACAGTCACTGCTGCTTGGTCTCTGCACTGTAAAGTCTACTTACTGAGACTGTCTCAGCCAAGCAAAGCATACCAACTCATTTTACACTCTTAATTAATTTTCTGAATGTGGAGAAGTGAACTTGTTGCCTCTGCAGCAAAAAGGCACTGTTTCAGTTTGGATTGTACGATCCCACCTGGTTGTTTTAAAATACCTGCTCTTTAGTGAAAATTACAGGTTATGTAAAGCCAATATTTGGGACCACACATCATTTTTGGTAGATATTCAGGCTTTTGTCCTCTTTTGCTGACATGAGTCAATGTTCTTAAGATCTGGGAATTGGACAGTTTTGGTCCAAACTGTCACAAGCAATGAAATAATACACTCAACAAAAATATAAAAGCAACACCTTTGTTTCTGCTCCGATTTTTCATTAGATGGACTTAAAGATCTAAAATTCATTCCAGATACACAATATTACCATTTCTCTCAAACATTGTTCACAAATCAGT
>JAUMHG010000276.1:181793-223162 GCA_032359395.1 Enteromius anoplus
TTGCAATTTTTGGGCGCTCAAATTTGGCTGCTGTCCTTCCAAGCTCTTTTGGGGGGCAGACGGTGAACGAGCCGAACGCCAAACTCTTGCCCTTGCTAGGGTTCCACCCATTAGGGTTCGGAGTTCGCCGTTCTCCCGGCTCGCTCCCCAGACAGCTCGCCAAATCCGCTTACTATATTCACTCCACCGCAATAACGAAGGAGGCGTAAACTCTTGAAGGTACATGTTTTGCAAATAACATGATTTCGGGAGAATCGCGGCCTAAGTAATCATACACAGCTGGCCGCTTGTTTTCTAATCATCCCTTGTTCATTTACGCCCAATCACAACATCCTCCGTTCACTATAAATTCTTCCAGTTCTCATTTTCCCGCATCTCGCTTTCTGTATCCCTCCTCCTCCCCTACTCCGCCTATTTCCATATACCCATCTCCGGGGGGCAGACGGTGAACGAGCCGAACGCCGAACTATTGCCCTTGCTAGGGTTCCACCCATTAGGGTTCGGAGTTCGCCGTTCTCCAGGCTCGCTCCCCAGACAGCTCGCCAAATTCGCTTACTATATTCGCTCCACCGCAATTACTCTTGAAATTTGGTTGCAGAGCGCCACAGTCACAGTTAAAATCACTGTGTTTCAAAATTGACCAAAGACAATAGCTCCAGAAGAAGCCATAAAGACTTGCTTGTCACTGAACAACACTTGAACCGAAGTCACAAAAATATCTGACTAGAATGGAGCAACAGGTATTTGTTCTACAAGTGTGTAGCTTGAGTGTGTGGGATGAGTGTGAAAACGGAAGGGGGAGTTTAAAAATGGCGTCAATCAAACCTGAATGAAAAATTTATGATTTTGTAGAGTATGTGCACTCTAAAGAGATTGTTGTAAATTTTACAGTAACTTACTGGGAGCTGGATGTCAGTAAGTTACTAGCCACATTTCCATTACCCTTCATCATTACTATGACCTATCACGAGAGGCAAAAGGTTACGCTTTAGCCACATACATTGATTAATGGAAACGCCGTCATTTCGCAATACTTTTCTATCAACATTTATCAGGTATCTGTAATGGAAATGTGGCTACTGTAAAAAGTTTTACAGTATTAATACTGAATTTTTACAATGTTGAGATGCACCGAAACCTGTTAATTGGTTTATAAGTTTATTTGGGTATTACAATTGCAAATTGAAAATGCGTCTAATGGAAACACGATAATTTCCCAATAAAAAGTCCAATATATAGCAAAAAAGCTCCATTAAATAGGTGAAATTAAATTAATGTTTTTTCCGTTATGACCACGATATGGCCGAACATCAGAAAAAAGACACCGAAAACCCTTCCAACGTATAAAACAACAACATAATTTTCCTTTTAACATTGCAATTGAAACACTTGAAAATATGTTTATTTTATATTATATATAAACCTAACCTTTTTGGTGAGTTACTGGTACATTATTTGTGTTTTGTAGATTAACCACAACTTCCAGCTCAAAGTTTAAATTAAAAAAGAAATTTCTCTCGCCATTGGTCAAGTTTACTATTGTAAATTTATTTACAGTCAAGAAATTTTTCCCATATTCCTTTGCGGATTACAGTAATAAACTGTAACACAGCATCCAGCAACATTCCACAGGATCTTGCTGTGTAAAGATAATGTTCAAATTACAGAAAAATCGTTTACAGTTTATGTATTTATTTATTTAGGTGTTACATACAAAACAGCTTAAAACAGATGTAATCCCTCACCTTTTTACTGTTTGTTTTAAATTATAAACAAATACAAAGATGTTCACTCCTGTACATATGACTGGGAGAAACGGAAACATGCAATATGGCGGGATAGCCAAATCAAAATCAAATTTAAGCATTGATAGTGGCTGAGAAGGTAAAAAAGTAAATGTAAACAACAAAAAAAGCTGGGTGACAACTAATCATTTAAGTTGAAAATCAAATAGGGAGTAAACATGATTTTCAGGAGTGTGCTCTGCTCTAAATTTGACACACCCCAAAACAGTAGTGTTGTAGTGTTGCCAATGGCACTGACTGTATATTTGACGCTAGTGGAAACACACTGTTTAGTGTGTTCAACCTGATCTCACGGCAATTCGTACGAATTTGTACGACCTCACTCGTACAAATTCATACGATTTATTCTAAATCTTACGTATTTTACGAGATGCCAGTTCGTATGAATTTGTACGAATGACCTAAACATAACCCATCATACGAAATCGTACAAGTGAGGTCGTGCGAATTAGTACAAATTGGCACAAATTTGGCACCTCGTACGAATATGTACGAATTGCTCGTGAAACTGTGTTGGTGTGTTATGACTGCACATGCACATCTAGCCTGAAAACATACGCTTGTTAACTGATATTTGAGCTTAAGAAACAACATCAATGGGACAGTTCATTTCAGATTTTGTTGCTGGTTTGAAATATCTAATATAATTGCAAGTTTAGTGAGCAGTTTTTTGCATATGGCCACAGAGTGAACAGACTTTGGTTTAACTACTTAGATCTTGCAAAGTAAAGCACACCTTCTTTTACTTAACTGGTCATCTCATCCTTTTTGAAATTGAAGAAGCACTTCTAGAGCGTTGTGGCAGACCATCTAAAAAAATTTAAAAAGTAAACTTTTAAATTAATTTTGGTAATGAACCACAAGAGAGCAGCATTAAAAATATAAAGTTTCTCAGTCAAAATATGTACTATGTTGTAGTCTACATACAATATATACAGTAGTCAATTAATTAACATGGGAATACTTTCCACCCAAGTGTCACAAAACCTAATCCTAAAATCTATATATATATATACATATATATATATATATATATATATATGATAAAATGCTGGTTGAATATTCTGTGTCTCAAAGCTGCAGAATCTATCAGAAACAAATCTATCAGCTCTTTTTGCCCCAAAGTGAAAAATAAAAAAATCCACTCTTGTGACACTTGGGTGGAAAGTATTACCATGTTAATTTAATTTACAGTGGGAAAATACAGTACATGAACTCAATACCCTCTTGTTTATTTACAGCTTTAAGGTTTTAGTGTTTACACTTCCCAGCTCCAATGAACACGCGGACCCTGCCACATTGCCATGAGTCTGGCTTAAGACTTCACAGCCAAAGCCAAAAATGAGTTTTGTGTCTGTGAATAGCCTCTTCATTCTCTCCACTTGTGCAGGGATTTAATATTTTCTGAAGTGGGAAATGCAGCCTAAACTCCCATCATGCAATGACAGCATTATTATTTGTTCATAATGTTTATCAAAGATAATTGAAAAAGCCTTTGTCAACAAATTGACCAGAAATAGCATCCAAAGACAAGACCAAAACTGTCTAGTACAATTGCTTTTGGCTTAGTAAAACTGTGACAAGAAAATTGGTCTGCTGAGACTTGTTAATCACCTTTTTCAGATACACAGACAATATCCAGGCTTTCCTCTGGTGATCACATTAATCATAACCAGCAGTACAAAATCTTGGAAAAAGCTAAATGGCTTGATAATGGATAATAAAATAAACTCTCCCCCAAGGAACCGTTCAAAAGTATTCAAAATCCACAGAAAATAACATGCTACTGCCCACGAGACTTTAGACAGTTATTATTCCTTACAAAATAGTTGAATGTTGGGGTGGAAAGATTAATGGATATCTGTAGGGCATGATTAGAATTGTACCGTTCCATCCAAACAAAAGAAATTACGCTTATTAATTAGGTTAATATCATCAAAAGAGGACATAATGAGTTTCTGAGAAAAATCGTGTATATGTATAATACAGACGTGGTCAGAATTGTTGGCACCCTTGGTAAATATGATCAAAGATCTGCATTAATCCTTTTGACCTTTTATTAAAAACCAAAACCTTTCACGGAGAATAAGAATTTAAAGTGGGGGAAATATCTGTTACGAAGTGTACTGGAGACAGATGGTAAGTAAAACAAAGTTTTGTTTATTGACAATGAGTTCTTTAACAGGTGGATCAACAGGAGAGAATGCAGGTGAGTAAATACTTTGATGAAATATTATATAGAAGGTAAACTTGGCATTGATAATGGACACAGACTTTGGAGGGACGAAGACAACCACAACCACAATCCTGGAGAACGCAGAGGGAATCCTTCCATCCATCCTTGAATCTCCTTGCCACATCTCAAGTATTTCATCAGCAGACAATGGACTGGAATCTTTGGGGAACTGGACATCTGGAATGAGACTAGGAATCAGTGGAGTGGAATCCGCGAAAGAATGGGGTAGATATTCAGAACTTGCCTCTGTGACAGGACTTGAGCATAGGAGGAGGAATTCCACGGTGGATTGATGGGGATCTGGCAACACAGTCTCTGAAGAATGCTTCTGGGGTTTTGGCACTGGCTGTTTACTCGGTGTGTGTTTACGTGGTGCTGGTATTGGACGGTGAATTCGTGGTGCGGGTGTGGGAATTAACTTACGCGGTGCAGGTATGGATTGTCTTCTGATCGCAAGACGAGAACCAGGCAAATGCAGTGCGGTTTTTCATCTGCGATCAGGCAGCTTGTATCTGGGCCACTGTTTGCATGGCCCGGGGAACGGAGGAAGCACTTGGGCGAGACGGCGGAGAATTTCCTCGGCCCAGTACATCATGCTTTTTACTGGTTACTTTCCGAGCTTCTGTTACAATGCGGACTGGAGACAGATGGTAAGTAAAACAAGGTTGTGTTTATTAACAATGAGTTCTTTAACAGGTGGATCAACAGGGGAGAATGCAGGAGAGTAAATACTTTGATGAAATTATATATAGAAGGTAAACTAGGCGTTGATACTGTTTTCTTGATTTCAGATGGAGACAGACGATCACTGGACACAGATTTTGGAGAGACATAGACAACCACAATCCTGGAGAACGCAGAGGGAATCCTTGGGAACTTGAAGACACAGAGGGATCTAGCTCATAAGTATTGCTAGAATTCGTGGAGACAGTTCTAGAAGTCCACTTCTTGGGAACGAGCTCGGACCCAGAGTGCTCCTTGGTGTGGGTTTAAGTGTGGTGGTTGATGAGTGTCTTTATTAATATCAGGTGGCTGTGACAGGTGCTCGTAATCCATGTGAGTGTGAGGGAGTGAGGGTGAAGCCCAGCCTGGGCGTAATAATATCACTATTAAATATATATTTTTTCTCTAATACACATTGGCCACAATTAACAGCATCCTTGTATTCAATACTTTTTGAAACCTCCATTTGTCAGTTTAACAGCTCTAAATTGTCTCCTATAATGCCTGATGAGGTTAGAGAACACATGATAAGAGATCAGACAACATTCCTTCATCCGGAATCGCTCCAGACCCTTAAGATTCCCAGCTCCATGTTGGTCTTCACCTCATTTTCTACAGGGTTTAGGTCACAGGACTGGAATGGCCACAGCCATTATGGTTTTGTGTTCAGTGTGTTGTTTTTGAGGTTTGTGTTTGGATTATTGTACAGTTAACAGATCCAAACATGGCCCATTATAAGATTTCTAAGAGAATTAGTAATTTATTAATTTCTATCTCATTGAATGTGATAGAATCAAAAATGTCTTGCGTCTATTACAAGATATCCAGGACCTCCAGCAGAAATAAAGGCTTACAACATAAAAAATACAGCAGTACTGTATCATCAGCAGTACATATATCATTGCTCACATGGGGTTCCTTGTTATCTCCAATCAAAGATTAATAGATCAAAAGGATTCACAATGCATATTTATTCATCATTCTTTGATCATATTTACCATGGGTGCCAACAATGCCCATTTCTGTATATAAGATTTAAAATTTTTCTAAATATCTTCTTTTATATTCCGCTATAACATTCAGATCACAATTTACTGACGAAATCCAGATAACAGATGTTTTGTAGGCTGGAAGGACAGGATAACATTGAGAAATAAATGTCAAATTAAATAAATGTCCTGGATGACCATTTAGTCTGGCGTTTACTTAGGAAATCTCGTAAATCAAACAACATCAGTCCATTTATCATTATGACCTTACATTTAAGAAAAAACTCCCCAAACATCAACAGTGGCAGTGTGACCTAATTTATTACAATTGAACATTTTAACAGGTTTTTGGAAACGTGCAAACGTCTTCAGAGAGCTGTAGTTTGAACTTCTCCATGCTGCATGCACTGAGAGGATGTGTATTTGTGTAACTGCATGAATGAAACCAAAATTTTATGCTTCATCCATTTTAGAGCCTAAGTCTTTGTGGCAGCCTGCGTCACTGTGCCACAGGTTCCCCAAGAATAACAGATATGTTGCATTTTGGGATTGATGTCAATCAGTACTAGTTTTTTTTTTTTTTTTTTTTTTTTGATAAATGTCACCATTATGAAATAATCTTACCAGCTATAAGTGCTTGCTGATTAGCTACAAAGATAAAATCATGTTCTATAGACTTTTATCATTCTATCACTGCTGCATATTGTCTAATTCTACTTTGAAAATTAACATTAAGCTTAAAGATTCTGCGGTTCTGATTATCATTACAGTTTGATTCGTTAGTAAAAGGCAATAATGACAACAAAATATTACTTTTTGTAATATTTTTGTAATACTTTTTGTAATATACAGTATATTGTATGAATGTTTGGTCTTAAGACAGTAATACTTTTATTCAGTAAGACTGGATTAAATAGATAGTTTTACAAACTGTAAAACTGAAATATACCAATACTTGAAAACATTTATATTAGTATTTGTATGTTTCTGTCCATTTAAGAATTTACCTGACACACGTTAAGACTGTGAAAGGCCAATGTTGTTATGTTAATGCGGGTTTAGCTACCCTTTTGGGGCCACAACTGGTTTTCCCATCATCTGAGGCTGGAGGGGCTCCCCGTGGGGTGAGAACAAGCCTCATTGGTACATCTTGGAGAAAACAACTTTTTTTTTTTTTTTTTTTTAATCAATGACTTATACCACAGCCACAAAAAGATGCCCATGGGGGAGAAAGCTATTTTAAATAAACAACCTCAAAAAGATTTTTTTTCATATATGCATTTATAACAGACATATTTATCCAATAACCATCATCATTGACCCCACAGATGTTGGTCACTCATGTCAGCTGATGAAAGTGGTCTTGAATGAATGGAATGTTTTTTTGGGGAGGTTAATAGAATGTTCTTTCAGCGTTTTACGTCACTACCACCCACAGTTTTCCTCAACATATGGACGGGTAATATAAGTGTTTCCCAGTCTGCCACTTGATGACAAGGGTCAGTTCATTGACACTCACTTCTTAAAAATCACATGACCAGATCCCAAACAATGGCCGAGCCTTGCTATAACAACACTGGACTAAAAAATATATAGTTGCTGAGTCTGGCATGCTGATATTAAATTGAATTTGTAAGGTACAGTAAATGTTTGATTTGGCAAGATGGGAAACAAAATGTTGATTTGGAAGGATGCACAATCTTATATAAGCAGTTGTAGATAGACATATTTGACTTTTTTTCAAACTGGCTTGAATAAGATACCATATTGATATTTTATCATGGCTAAAGATTGACCTTTTCTAAACTGCAGACAGGCCTTAACATTCTTTCTCTATTCCTGTCAGTGAAAGAAGACTAATGGATGTGCTCTCCATGCATGATAAAAGTCACAATCCTATTTTTTTTTTTTAAATCCAGTATTAAGAAATATGAAACGAAAAGAGTATACATAAATCCTCCCATACTACTCATTTTCAGTTGTTAATTGTGGGAAAAGAAAGGTAAGCTTTATTGGATAATCTGTTTTACATATGATATCCATTGCTGTTAGAAGTAAAGCAGTCCTGCTGAGCAGATCATCAAACAAGCACAAGTCTCCATCACCAGGTGCCAGTAAAAATAAAGCCTTGTCAGGCAATATAGCCTATGTTAAATGCCAAAAGTGCTGCAGAAGCACATTCTTATACATTTATCCCAGAGCAGAGCTGCATTACCTTAGGTTTTCGAAATCATGATTTATGGTACACTGCCAGTTAAAGGTTTGAGTACACTTGACTAAATATATGCTTTTCAAGATGAGAAAAGATCAAAAGATTGAAAGTCTGCACTTAAATACTTTAAATTAGTTTGAATGACAATTTAAACTGTCTGTGAATGAAACTTATTTTAAATGATTTTGACAGGGAACACCTTTAATATGGTCCAATTTAGATACCTCATTAATATTTGTCAGCTTTGGCATAGCTAAAATAATAATAATAATAATAATAATAATAATAATAAAAATAATAGGTTTGTATGTGTTTAACACCTTTTGCCCATAGTTTCATAGTTTTATTTGTGTTATTTCATAGTTTCCTAGTTTATAATAACTAATAACTATTTAACTGTAATTATAATAACTAATTAGTTATTGATTTGATTCTTATTACAGTACAATACACTATCATATACAGTATTTTAAGTTTATTATTTTACTTTTAGTTTGAGTTTCAGTAGTTTATTGTGGCTCTTTTTATCTTTTTTATTTCTATTTAGCTTTAATTTCCCTTTTTTTTATTTATTTAATAAAATTCGTTTTATTTATAACGACACTGGTATATGGCACTAAATATAGGGTTTGCCTATAATATGATCACCACTTGCAGGCAAACTTATGATCAACAGGTATGTATGAATGTATGATTTCACTTTATTGTATTTTTTTTCCTGATAAGATGTGAAAAAAGAAGGTTTTTCCAACTGTGAAAAATGTATGTGTCATATTACACCATGCAAAAACAGAAAAAATAAATAATAAAAGAAACAAACACCTTACAGCAGTTTTTCAAAATGGGAAGTTAAAAAAGCAAAAGCAAATTCGTCACACCACCATTGTGAATTCAAATGATTTAAGCAGTTATTTTTAAAAGGAAATTCTTCAAAAAGTATGCAGCGGATTAGAGTTTTCCAACCTATACGCCAACCTCATGTGCCATTTTCAACAAGACATGCTTTATAAAGTGATCATTGGTATATCTGATATATTGCACATTCAACTAGACATCCCACTAAAATGTATTTTTATGTTGAATTTATATGCATGGATCACAACCTGGAAAATATATATCTGCAAAACAATGGCAAAGACAAATACCAAAGGTGCCATTACTACATGAAGTAGTATGACAAGCATGTGCAGTCTGTCTTTTTATACAACTTGCAGGTGCACTAATTCATTCTTTCTACTTGAAAATGTTTTACACTGAAAGGACTTGTACTTTTGACAAATATGTTTACAAATACATGGTGGCTGCCATGTTAACATCACATGAGCAGTCAAACACACTTTCAGTCGTTGAATCAATTCATTATGGGTAAAAATACATCTGCAAATGGAGTGTTTCAAGGGCTGCATTCCACTTCATTGTTATGCCCTTTCCTCGCTAACTTACCTCTTTCCATGTACAGTGCCTTACAAAACTCTTCATACCCCTTCTTTTTTACATTTTGTTATGTTACTGCCTTATATTAAGCTTTAAATAATTTTTTTCCACATCAATCTACACTCCTTACACCATAACTGTAGGTTTTTTACATCTTAGCAAATTTATTAAAAATAAAAAAACTAAAATTATTTAATTGCATAATGAATCATTTGCTCATCAATTTAGCAATGATCTGCCACTCCTGTCTTCTCCTCTTCACCTCTCAAGCTCTGTCAGGTTAGATGGGGGCAGACGTAAATGTGCAGGTTTCTAGAGAAATCTTTGATTGGGTTTAATTTCAGCCTGTGTCTGGGCCACTCAAGTACATTCAGAGTTGTCTATGAGCCACTCTTGCTGTGTGCTTAAAGTCATTGTTCTGTAAGAAGGTGAACCTTCTACCCAGTCTTAGTGGGTTTCTTTTAAGGCTATCTCTATATTTTGCTGCATGACCATAGAGCTCAACTAGAGTGACCATCAGGTGCCACAGTAAGCGAAGACCTTCTCCATAAATTGCTCATTTTGGCCAGGAGACTAGATCTACAGTAGGTTGTTTCAAACTTCTTCCATGAAGGTTAACAGGGAGCACATGCTTCTGTGACCCTTCAGTAAAGCATAATTTTCTTCTGAACTCTTCAGAAAGACCATCCTAAGTGTAGTAACCTCTATGAGCAATATGAATACTAACATGAATAACCTTTTTTTTTTGCTGTACAATTACGGTGTATGGAGTGTATATTGATGTGGGGAAATTAGTTAGTAGTAATTTAAAGCATTTTAACATATGGCAGCAACATAACAAATGTGAAAAAAATGAACACTGTATGTCACTGATTATGTTGCATGAGCGCCCACTGCTAATAACTAAATGGGAAACCCTAAACCCTTGATCACTTGGAATCTGCAAAAAAAAAAAAAAAATATTATTATTACATTATTATAATTATTATTACATTTCTCATTCTATGGAGGTATGCTTGGGCTATATTAAATATATCTTAAAATAATATTTTATCATAGTGTTGCATTGTGGCAAGTGTGTGTCCAAAAAAAAAGTGGAACACAGGCTAAAACTGCTTTGGCTACTATTTTTCTGCAGTGCTGCCTCCACACCAGTGGGTGTCACTGTAAAGTCTAAGACCACTGCTGTATAAGCTAGCCGTTTTACTTCGGTTACCATAATTATTGAGTTGCATTATGGGACTGAACGAGTGTGCGCTAAACAATTTCAACTGGAGTGCAATATTCAAATACCATCTCTAAATAATCAGTTTGACAATAAATAAGAAACTCTATGATAATAAATTATTTTAGCTCTCCCACTACATAAATTAAATAGCTGCTAATGCAACTAGGCTATACTTGTTCGTGAAATCTCTTTGTGACGTTCATCTTTTTCAGAGTTTGTTTATTTAATGACTAAAGGTTTCAGTAAGCAATTTTGTTCGTCATTGTGTAGTTAGTCATTACAACGTGAAACCTCCTATAACAAATCATAAAGCAGAAAGTCTTCAGTCACAGCAGAGGTTTCCCAAACTATGACTCTTATCTTTGTTAACTGATGAAATGTTTTGCTTTACTACTATTTTTACCATGTTTGGAGCTTTGGAGTCTGCTTTTCCTGGCTCCAACTCCAAGTTACTACAGTTTCAGAGGTTTATTTGATGATGGGAATGAGTTCAGAGAGATCTCTCCCCAGACTGTTCTGTTTGTGTTAATGTCATTGAGGGAAATGGCTTCTCCAGTGCATTTAAAGCAACGTTAGGTAGGTTTTCTCAGGTTATCAAAAAAAGAGCAGCAAGAAAAAGTTGACCCACCACAACTGTGAATTTAAACGATTTAAAGGTTACAAGCTTTTATTCAACTTTTAGTCATATTTTTCAAAATATCTACAACATCCTTATTCTAACATGAAGAGCAGGTTAATGACCAATCAAGACATTAACTCTGACTTTCTGTGTATTTCTTTTAGTGTGGTCCCATCTGGATTTGTGTGATGTTCAGGGTCATAGGTCGGCTAAAGGTTTGTCATTCTAGCAGCACAAAGGGATATCTCAGGGTCCCAGCTTTCTGGAAGGGAGAAAAAATGCAGTATGGAGTAAAAGGTGACCTGACAAAAGACAACTAAAGAGTGTAATTTAAAACTCACTGTACCAGCAGCCAACTCACAAGTAGTAAAAATTGATACAGAGCAGTTATATGCCCATAATTCCACATTCAAACTTATATTTAGTTATATTTAAAAGTTTTAGATATGGCCCTGAGCATCAAAAACTTTAGAGGCTACAGAGACCTGGTATTCTATTGAAACACACTGCACAACAGTAGGAAATGCCCTCTGATGGGCCTCTTCACTTGTGCTGAAGACAGAGACAATACTTTTCAAAGTAATGAATGCATAATGCTTACAGATTTCCCTTTAGAATTGCATCTGAAGTCATGCAAGATGACATGCCACTGATAATATAATAGCACAATATTACAATAAGTATAAAAATACAAAACACACAGTAAATTTGGGTAAAAGAGTGAATTTTGATTGAACTAAATATTTTTTGTTTTTAACTATAGTCATTATCTAAAATGATTGTCTGTAATGTGACATAATTATGATTGTCAGATGCATGCTCATAAATGGAAACTGCTGAAGAAATTCATTGTGAGTTTTGCACCAGCGGCCACATGGCTACTGTTTGTGGAAAATCACATGAAGTGAAGAAGTGAAAAGATGAGCCCAGCAAGCCACTGAAAGCCTGTTGGCAGGATTTTCATTACAGTGATGCACTATTGATTTTCAGTCGAATGTAATGAAAAGCGAATCTTCTGGTTAAGTGCTTTGGCGAGACCCAAACACCATGCAGATGTGGTAAAACATGATGTCATGGTTTCACTCTTCAGGGTGTTAGAAGTCAAAACTTATCTGAGGCTGTAACTGCTAGACGCACCTTGCATAAATTCATAAACAGCGCTAAAAGTAATTTACATTTTCCAGCCACTTTATTTCCAGGAAACAAGCTTATGGCTACCTTGCGCAAAAACAGGCTTGCTATGGGAATGAAAGCCAAAGGAAAAATAGTGGGGAACACGGACCAACGGTAGAGCCGCAGTCAAAACAAAGACTGAGGTGATGCAGATTTGTGTGTCTAAACACTAAAAAGTTGGATTCCTACAGCACAACGTCTAACCCGTTATACTTTAGGGTGTCCAGTGACGTATTTTGCACCTGGAGTGGCTATGTTTGTTTAGACTGCTCAACGCTAAAACAGAGTCGAAAATAAAATAATAAATTAATCCAGACACATCAAAGCATAATTCCAGTACACAATAAGTGTGATATAACACTCGCGATTCAGCTTTAAGATAAGGAGAGATGTGATTTACTTAAGCGTAGGAGGCACAAGCAAAGGAGGCTAAAATGTATTTCCCCCTAAAGAACAAGCTTACTTGTGCGAGTTTCTTTTCATCGTCATGTGAGGTCAACGTTTGGTACACAGTGATGGGAATAAACCCCAAACTAGTCTTAAAACAACCTTCTCATGGTCATATCTGGGTGAACTAGTTAGGTTTCTAGACAATATTTAATTGTCTCATTAAACAAGAGAGTATCACGGCTTACTGTATGATTTGTTTGAAATTAGAGAAAGACCTCAAAGCGAACCACCCTATTTGATATTTGATAAAAGCTGATACACCCTAACAAAAACCTTTTTCTAAATCAAGACCTGCTGAGCACGTACATGCAGCAGGCCAGAGCGCCAAGCATGAAAACTGGGAGTGAGATACTCTTTGTTTTTGGAGACAATGAGGTCATGCGGCACAGTTTCACTTAAAGTGATGGGTGACAGATTTAAATACACCGAAATCGTTAAATTGTAATGGATTCTTTGTTGAGTAAGCCAAGCAAAAACACAAAAATTATGATGGATTTTCAATCACCATCAACACTGCCAAAATGCCTTAAAAACCCTCTGAATAGAAAAGGCCAAAATGGTCAATTAAGGGGACACAGTGTAACACTGGAAATCTTTCATTAACAGGTTTAAGCCTAAGCGCTTCAACTTCAACATCTTGTTACACTCTCAGAAATAAAGGTACAAAAGCTGTCACTGGTAGGTATCTTTTCTATAAATATTTATATATATATATTAGTACTTAAAGTGTACATATTTGAACTAAATAAGTACAAAAGTGTACCTTTTGAAAAGGTACTACCAAAGTGACATCTTTTGCATCTTGTCACACTGAGAACATTTATAAATTTTTATTACAACTAGTAATAGCAAATATGACCAAGACTCTTTTTGACAATGCAAGGACATGTCATGCCATATGTTATATCTAATATAAAACATGCCCATCTCTATGACATTTGGATCAAACGAATCACGTTATTATAGTAGTAAAATTAACCTACAGTGGGTACAGAAAGTATTCAGACCCCTTTAAATTTTTCACTCTTTGTTATATTGCAGCCATTTGCTACAATCCTTTAAGTTCATTTTTTCCCCTCATTAATGTACACACAGCACAGCACACAGCAGTTGTGTGGTCTTCTCTGAGCTATGTTTAACATCCCTGCTCTGTAACAAATATCTCAGCCTCAGACGTCACACCCACGAAACGTTGGCTGAATATCTGTTGCATATGGCACACAAAATTTGAAAAACTCCAGGAGTTTCAAAGTCGTCATTGGACTGGTTGAATTGATTTAAGACGTAAGTGTCGCGTTTTGTAACGTTTCATGTGGAAACAAAGATGCTGTAATGACAAACCCCCTCCTGAAAGAAGAAAGCCATTGTGTTCACAGCTATGACGATGAGCACGCAAAACTGTGACTCTGAACTATTTTCTTTATTTATTGGATTGCATTTAAATATGTTGTCTATTTGATATCTACTGTACAATATATCAATTAAAACAAACAAAAAATTAATTATTGTTATTATTTTTACCAATATAATTATTCGGTATATTAAAACAAAAAAAAGTTCCTCCTAACAGAGGAACACTTTTGAAACTGTTACAACAGAATTTAAAAAGAATTGTCTGCACCAAATATCCAAAATGTTATGAAGGTACAAACTGCACAGAGGCGCTCAGCAAACTCCACGACGTCATCAGCGCGTTAGAGACATCTCATTTAGATGTTGTTTTCATCTTCGCTGGTGACTTTAACAGATGCAACTTATGGACTGTACTTCCAAAATACCACCAACATGTGAACATTCCCACCCGTGACAAGAACACCTTAGACCACGTCTACAGTAATATGTGCGGTGCATACAGAGCCGCACCACGTCCCCAATTTGGACAGTCAGACCATATTTCTTTGTTCATGTACCCGGCTTACGGACAGAGACTGAAACAATCAAACCCTGCCACAAAACATGTGAAACTCTGGACCCCAGAGACAGAGAGCATCCTGCTGGACTGCTTTGACAAGACAGACTGTGATGTGTTTAAAACTGCAGCCACAATTGAGAACTTCTCTGTCAACATTCAGGACTATGCTGAGTATGTGACTGGTTACATCAGCACCTGTGTTGAAAATGTTGTGCCCACCATACAAATAAGGAAGTTCCCCAACCAGAAGCCCTGGATCAACTGCACCGCACACTCTGTGACTGGCTCCTGGACTTTCTGACTGGCAGGCCTCAGTCTGTCAGGATTGGCAACAGGACTTCAGCCACCATCATCACAAACACTGGCGTCCCACAGGGTTGTGTTCTTAGCCCCGTCCTCTACACCCTGTTCACCCATGACTGTGTCGCCTCCCACAAAGACAACATCATCCTGAAGTTCGCGGATGACATTGCAGTGATCAGTCGCATTACTGGAGGGGACAAAGCGGTTTACAGGAGAGAGGTGGCTGGCCTGGTGACATATTGCGAGGAAAACAACCTTGCCCTCAACACTGGTGAGACGAAGGAGATGATAGCGGACATGAGGAAAGAGAGGAGGCCTCACCAGCCACTATTTATCCGGGAGCTTCAAGTGGAGAGGGTGAGTAGCTTTAAGAACCTGGCTTTTCACATCAGTGAAGACCTCACCTGGACACTGAACACCACACAGCTGGTCAAGAAGGCTCAGCAGCGGCTGTACTTCCTGAGGAGGCTGAGGAAGTTCGGTATGTCAGCCAAGATCCTCAGCAGCTCCTACAGCTGCATTGTGGAGAGCACATTGACCAGCTGCATCACTGCATGGTATGGCAGCACCACTGCTATGGACCGAAAATGCCTGCAAAAAGTGATAACTGCGGAGAAAATCATCAGGACTCCGCTGCCCTCCCTGCAGAGCATCCACCAGCGCAGAGTCCATAGGAGAGCTGCCTCCATCCTTAAAGACCCCACACACCCCCAACACGGACTTTTCACACTCCTGCCCTCAGGACATAGGTTCAGAAGTGTGAGGTCTAGAACATCACGACTCAAAAATTCCTTCTTCCTCACTGCCATCAGACTCTTGAACAGCTGACCTACACATACTGTCATTTTGCACATTAGGTCACTTTGCACATTAAGCTCATTTGTATCTACCTCATACTCTCTGCTACTTTGCACATATTTCTTCACTTTTTTTTAGGTCTTATTTATCCTTATTTTTATATACTATTTATTTATTTAATTTTTCTTTTTAATATTCATATATTTTTCTTTTTAATATTTATATATTTTTAATGTTAGTCTTTAATCTTCAATTCTTATCTTTCTTTACATACTTTTTAACTCAGCATTTGTTTGTGGACAGCAAATTTCATTGAACAGAGAAATGCAATTTCTTTTGTACACATGGCAATAAACACTTTAAATCCTTGAATCTTTAAATTTATGTTGAGTTTGCTCTGACTCCTAGCCTCAGCGGGAGACCAGAGGACTCATCTGACAAATTGATGGCATCCACTATCCAGCGGCTAAAAGTCTGCTTGGTTGCCGGACACCCTTTCTTGGGGGGACCAAAGCATAAAAAGCTCTGACTTCTCTGACTTCCTCCACATGGCAGCTCTGTGGACGTATGTGTCCAGTGCTCACACTGGGCACATACAATTTAGCTTCTGCTGACCAGACTCTCTGAAGGGAGGGGGGTTGAAGGCCTGTAGTACAACTGGCTGTTGTGTGACTGTAGTTCCCTTTCAAGAACTCGAGCTGCATCGATGAGACGCTATGGGAACGCCCTCAGCGTGACCACTCCTGAATTGTGTGTTAAATCAGCCAATCGTGAATTGGGACGTCATCGGCGGGTGACGTCACCGGCCAGGAAGTATAAAAGCACATGGAATGCCGGCCGGCAAACAGTTTTTGTCATTCAGCGGTGCGCTTTGTGTGTGTCAGATGCTTCGCTCCTGGAGGACTCTCTTTGAGAAGAGAGCCTCCATATGCGTTTCTTATGATCCCGCCTCGCTTGCACCGAGGTGTTTGCGGTGGCTGTGTTCAGGGAATTGCGCTGGAGGATATGATGAGGACGGCGTTCCTATCCTCATCTTTTTCCCACCAGATTTAACGAAGGTACGTACAAGCATGTCATTACGAGCAGCTGGGGAGTGGAGCTCGCGCTGTCAGTCCTCGAGGGGGCTGATAGCGTTTCTGTCTGGAAATGCTCCGCTCTCGCCGGACATGCTCTGAGGAGTGTGTCTGTGCATGCGAGCTCGCGGTTCTCTCCCGCTGCTGCTGAGGCACTGCAGCGTTTGAGATCGCGAGTCTTGCATCTAGATCTGGGACGGGTTGGAGACGGGCTCAAACCCTATCTCCACCTTGCATTCCCTAGATCGAGCACTCTGTCACTCGAAGTTCAGAAGCCCGCGTGCGGTGTGTCCCTTCTTGTGTAAGAACTATCTGCTGTTATGACGTTTTTCTTCCCGAGGGGAGAAAAATGCTTGTGCGTTCCACCAGCGTGTTGCTGGGGCAATGTGCGCACTGCGCCCATTTGGTTCTGAGGAGCTTAATTGCTGGAAATTTTCTTTCCATTTGGTTCTGAGGAATTAAATGGTTGGAGGATTTAAATGGTGGTCACTGCATTTAGTTCTGAGGAACTGAATGCACAGCTGTAGTAGTACAACGGGTTTTATAGAGGCTTTCAAGCTATCTATCACCCAGTGTAGATATGCTTTGCAAGTGCTCGCTCAAATCCGGTGCCCTCAGGAGACCACCTCACCACTCAGAAGGGACAGGTCGCAGCTTCACCCGAGGGTAGGCTGCGTCGGCTGCCTGTACCTCCAATAAACACCAGAGACCACCCTCGAGAACGTCAAGAAAAGTGTTCTTTCTCCAGTCTCAGAGAACCACTTATCTGGATGTGGTGTGGGACTCGACCACGTTGCGGGCTCGTAAGATATCTGCTCGAGTAGTCGATCCTCACTGTAGTCGCCAGAGTAAACTCCTGGGTTCCAACCTGGGACCTGGCTGTAGTGTTAGAGGCCCGCTGTGGGCCACCATTGAGCCCATAGGGGAGATCTCATATCGTTTACTAACGATAAAGACCACACTTTTGCTTGCATTGTGTTCTCTGAGGAGAGTAGGTGACCTTCAGGCCCTCTCAGTGGCCTCTACATATCTGGACTTTGTGCCCGGCATGGCCAAAGCCTTCCTGTACCCGCGAGCGGGTTACAGTCCTGAGGTACCTGTGGTACGCCACACCACAGCCAGTAGTACTGCAGGCTTTCAATCCTCCTCCCTTCAGTTAGTTTCACATACAGAAGCTAACTGTATGTGTCCAGTGTGAGCACTGGACGCGTACGTCCACAGGCTGTGGAGAAAGTCTGGTTTGGTCTACCCAAGAAGGGTGCCAAGTGACTAAAACAGGCTTTCAGCAGATGGATAGTGATGCCATTAATACATCTTATGAGTCCTCTGGTCTCCCGCCGAGGCTAGGAGTCAGAGCGCACTCTACACAGGGTGTGGCCGCTGTGAAGGCCCTGCTTTCAGGGGTCTCCATGGCCGATATCTGGGACGCTGTGGGGTGGTCCACCCCTCATGCTTTCGAGCCTCACCTGGTGCTGCTGTGCTCTGGTAAGTAGGCACACACATTAGGCAGGGGACTTGAAAGTCTGGAGGCGTTGGCATCTCGTTCCCATAGCATCTCATCGACGCAGCTCGAATTCCTGAAAGGGAACGTCTCAGGTTATGAATATAACCCTATTCCCTGAAGGAACGAGACGCTGCGTCTCGAGGCCACACTTTCGGCACCCCCTGCCGGCGCTCCTCTGAATGGAGAGAGCTGTTTGCCGGCCGGCATTCCATGTGCTTTTATGCTTTCTGGCCGGTGACGTCACCCGCCGATGACGTCCCAATTCACGATTGGCTGATTTAACACACAATTCAGGAGCAGCAACGCTGAGGGCGTTCCCACAGCGTCTCATCGACGCAGCGTCTCGTTCCTTCAGGGAACAGGGTTATATTCATAACCTGACACGGTACCCTAGGACTGTAACCCGCTTCTGGGTACAGGAAAACTTTGACCATTCCAGTCGCAAAGTCGAGATGGGAAGGGGCCACTGAAAGGGTCTGAAGGTCACCAACTCTGACATTGCACATTCTCCTTCGTCGCGAAGAGGTCCACCTATACTTTACTTTACTTTGTAAAATATTCTCCAGATCTGCTCCACCACCTCTGGGTGAAGCATCCATTCCCCAGGCCTCAGCCTCTGTCTCCACAGGATGTCTGCTCCTATGTTTTGATGCCTGGGAATGTAGATGGGGAAACTGAGAGTGTAGCACCGGCAGGGTTAGTGAGGTGGTCTCCTGAGGGCACCGGGTCCATGCGGGCACCATGTGTTATGGTAGACCTCGCTGTTGCCTGGAGGGGACTGCCCTCCGAAGCCCTGAAACACTTATCTCACGAGTAACACTCCCATAGTGTGCAGACACGCACCATCCTGACTTGCTGCCGAGTAGTGAAGATGTTGTTCTTAACGGCTTGGAGGGCAGGGACAGAGCCTTCAAAGACGATGCAGCGCCAGGAGAGAGATAGCTCGCGAGCGTCTGCTCTACCCGAGGCATCGTCTTAACTGCGCTCATTCATCCCCACTATATTGCTGTAGCGATCGGATGCTGGGATGAAGAGGCGGGCCGAGAATGGCTTCCTCCATGATCTCGACGATCTCAGTGTGGAGATCGGGGAAGAATGGCAGGCTCCTTCTTGAAGGTGATTGCCGCACACACAGAAACCTCACATCTAGTTTTCTGCAGTTGTCACCTTATCACCAGAGACACTTTTAAGCTTGAGATAAATACACAGCAACACAGAGAGCTTCGCTGAATGACAGAAAGCTGAATCCGGCAGCATTCCACGTGCTTTTATGCTTCCTGGCCAGTGATGTCATCCGCCATGACGTCCCAACATTTCATTGGTTGATTTCACACACGATTCAGAGCCGTCACGCTGGAGGTGTTCCCATAGCGTCTCATCGACGCATTTCGAGTTCCTGAAGAGGAACTTGAATTATAAAGTGTTATAATCTCAACAAAGACAAGAGTGTATTAAACACACTATTTGTTTCTTCATCCCTTAAATTGCTTTGGATGTAAAAATGTTTACTGATGTCAGTTCAGATATTTTTATCCACGAGAAATGAGACATAAAAATAGCAAAAGAAAGAATTAAAGATTTTGTCAGTCTTTGTTTATGCATGACATTAAGCTAGAATTGCGCATATGCAGTGTGATTTGGATACGTGCTCTTGAATTAGCCATGACAGGTAGAAAACCTTGGCTAGTCAATAAGGCTGAAACCGCCTGCTGCCAAAGCTGCAAGTCATCTTTCATCTGCTGTCTAGACAGCCTCAGGCCCTCTTTAGCCGCGGCCAATCGGCTTGCTCATTTTCACAACCAAGGGTGATCTGCAAGACCACGCTGCACACGTTTATTCCCACCATGGCCAGACCAGAGATGTGCTCCAAAGCCACTATAAACAGGTAAAATGTCAGAGCATTCTGTCTGTTCTCCAGCATACACCATCTTCATGCACCATCTAGAGTACAATGGCAGTTCCAATGAAGTGGTAGTTCAGCTAAAAACAAAAATTTAATCTGTTCAAAATTACATTAATTGTACCAAAAACAAATTATTTTCTTCCAAACATACAGGTTTGGAATGAGTGCTTTATATTAGTGCTGTCAAATGATTAATCACATCCAAATTGAGGGAAAAGATTTAGTTAAAATAATTTATATAAGTATAAGTATATATTACAGAAAAAATGTTATGTTCATTGAATATATTTATAATACAAATTATACTATTATATATTACTAAAATATAAATAAATGACACCTATATTTAAAAACAAATAAAACAAATACTAGAAAAATATTATTTAAAATATTAATACAATCTACGATAGAATATAAATTATGTTAAAATAACACCATAATCAAACTAGTTTTGTGAAATTCAGGGAATTGTCTCTAGAAAAAAATACTGTAATTGTATAGTTCTATTTGGGCTTGATATTGTATGCATGTACAACTTCGTTTTCAGAAGAAAAAAACCCCACTAGCCAAGTTTAGACCTGCGGAGCATTTCGTGTTTACTCATGCCGTCGGCGTTTACATCAGAACCTCTTGTGAAATGTCTAAGGACAGCCATAAAGCCAACGGCACCCACAGTTATAAGGTCCTGGCATCAAAGATGTCCATAAATGTCTTATATATATGAGTGAGAATATTTTGGCTGTGCTGGAATGTAGTATGTTAAAAATAGCTACAGTAGCATGGAGATGCATGATCATGTTCCCACATCTCAGCTTTATTTACTGTGTGCAAGAGAAGGTTCACCCTCCAAATGTGCAGGTGCTGTTTCTTATATCTGCAGAATATGTTTAACGTTCAGCTTAATGTCTAGATTAGGATTCCTAATCTAACTGCACCAAGGTTGCAGCTGGACCTGGCTTTGTGCAATAATATTTACATTGGGTACAGAAAGTTTTCAGACCCCCGTAAATTTTTCACTCTTTGTTATATTGCAGCCATTTGCAAAAATCATTTATGTTAATTTTTTCCCCTCATTAATGTACAGTACACACAAATGCCACAGCAGATCTATACAGGTGGAGCTGGGGAAGGTGGAGGGTTTCTACAGAGGCTCAATTTTGATTATTTTTGAAAGAGGTTTGAGCCAGTGCTTTATTTTTCATATCTATTTATGTATTAAGCCACTGACCAGTTTCTATTTTAAAATATGACTCAAACCACAAAAACAGTCATAAGAGACAAATTGTGATTTATACATCATCTGAAACCTGAATAAATAAGCTTTCCTCTGATGATTGGTTTTTTTTAATTTTACAATATTTGACCGAGATACAATTATTTGAAAATCTGGAATCTGAGGGTGAAAAAAAAAAATCTAAATATTGAGAAAACCGCCTTTAAAGTTGTCCGGATTAAGTTCTTAGCAATGCATATTACAATAAAAAAATTTTGCTATATTTACAGTAGGAAATTTACAAAATATCTTCATGGAACATAATCTAAACTTAATGTCCAACTGATTTTTGGCATCAAAGAAAATGTATAATTTTGTCCTATACTGTCCAATATATTGTTGTCTATTGCACAAATAAACTTGTGCTACTTACGATGAACATTAATGCTTGTGAAAATAGGAACTTTCCATGTATGATAAGTAAGTTTACAGAACATTTAATGTTATTTTACTATCAATATTTTTTTTGTGTGTTTATCTAAAGGACAGTGATTCCAATATGGCTTGGACAGTGTACACTAACTTGATTGAAAATTTTATAATGCACCGTGAAATATCAAACAAGGTTTGTTTTTAGTTTTTTAAATTCCATGCAGTAACATCAAGACAAAGCTTGAACGTGGCCAAAAAAAAACTATGTGAAACATATGGACATATCATAATACATGGATATGACGTGGATAAACTGCTATCTATTGACACTCCACCTTATGAATTCATCTACCTATCATTTCAATAAGAACTTGACGTGCCAATTTTTAAGCACAAAACGTACTAATGATTTCCACACCTGAAAAGATTGCTTAAAATCCAGGCCTTTCGATGACTACAAACAAAAACTTATTCTCAGTGACTTTTCGAATCAAATCACAGCTGCAGCGCATAGCTCTCAAATCCGACCCCTGAGGGCAGACTCAAGTTTTGCTAGTCTGGAGGCAGCGGTGTTTTAGTTTCATTCACACACCGATGACTGCTAAGTGATTTTCCTAGACATGCTGTTCTCTGCCAGAGAAGAAACTAAAGCCTTCGGGTGGAGTTCACAGCTGTGAGTCTGTGTCTGAATGCATGGGCCGAAAGCACACTGATGAACTCCATCATGTGTAGCCTCTTTTGCGCAGAACCCTGTTGGCATCAGCAGAGCTTCCGCGAGGCCACTGAGAGGGAGCGTGAGGGGAAACTTGGAACGAGTCTGAAAAGAGTGGGCTTCTCCTCTACTCTTAGACTATACCCTACAAATGTGAAGTGATTGTTTGTTTGACCGTGTAATCATAAAAAGTTGTCTAATTACCTGTGGCAGTGGGGACTGTTGATGTTATAGATTAACATTTGGATTTGAGAGACCTGAAAGACTTGAAATAACACTTTTTTGTGATGGCTAATGGATATTCCCTTGTCTTTCAACAATGCAAGGAATGAATCCTTGGTCAAGTAAGGATACAACAGATATCTTTTGTGTTAAATGGGATCGTCAAAATGTGTGTGCTGTGCATAAATGAACATCTGTCTAGTGGGCATCAGTAAAATGAGGGCAGGTGCAGTGAGGTCATGGTAAAGGCCGTTTATTAGTATGTTCACACTGGATTTGGATTGGCCTGCTGATGGAGGTTGATGTTTTGAAGTAGGGGGAGGGTGAATTTGTTTTCACTGTTGATGTTACTTGACACAATTTACATTTCTTTTTAAACGGATAGATCTAACACTGTCATTTTTCCCACTGGGAGCACATGACTGTCCGATAAAAACCAACAGCTTTCACCACAAAGCTGTATGTCAGCTTCATTTCTCACAATTCTAGCTCTTGAAGACTATCACTTCCAAAAAAGTTTGGAAACCACTGCCGTTTGTGTGGAGGATGGGGCTGCGCTCTGCGTCACGTTGCTTTAATTTGTCCTCCGGCTGCCAAAGCAAATTATTCAACTGCTGAGGGGGTTTTGCTCTTGGCTCACGAACAGCTATGGCACACTGGATTGGCTTGACTCAGACGCTGAACAAGTGCAATCTGTACAGTCTAATGAATTATTATAAATAAGACAAAGAAAATAAAGTGGAGAGCAATAGCCCTAAATTATAAAACTGCTGGACTTCCCCCAGTTATTCTTGAATGTTCTAATTACTGACCATTTAAGCCAGTATAAGAATTGTTGTATTGTAACTATATACTTTATGGTGCAGTCTAACTGACAGACCTTTAAACCAGTTTATTGTCTATAAAAACAAAACCAGCTTAAGGGATTGATTAACAAGAGAATAACACTGCATATGGATGCTATGCATAATATGGTATAGGAGACCCATATGGCTTAAGCTGACATTTCTTCTCAGAATTGCAAAATATAAAGTTACAATTGCATGTTATAAAGTCAGAATTGCATATGAGAACATATCAGTCTTTTTTTATATTTTATATTGGACATTATTACTTGAAATTGCAAGTTTGTATCAATTGTGAGATAAAAAGCAGCAATAATTAATACATTTTTTTTTCAGTGGCAGAAATGGGCTTCCATACCTGACAGTCTTCAAATCTAATTGGTTGAATTGCACTCCAACAGCTCTGGGACTTTTCACTGTTTATATCACTACACTTGTCTCTGTTCCAGATGGACGTAGTTTGTGAAATGATGGTGGGGATTTTTATTTTTTTTATGGGGTACACCAGTGGGTGGCGTCTTAATGAGCGATTCGTGTATATATATATATATTGCATTTTATGCCTTTATTAAGATAGGACAGGTTGACAGGAAACAAAGTGGGGGAGAGAGGGGGATTGGGATTGGGAAAGGTCCGTGAGCCGGGACTCTGGGATTTGGGGTGCCAGAAGTGCGACGCATTGATAACGAGTGATTCTTCAATAATTAATTTAACTACTTCAGAATTTTTTTTATTTTTTTACATATGTCTGCATCACAGCAGAACAAGTTGGACAACACTCTTACAAGCTTACTCACTTTTTTTATTTGTTAAAAAAAAAAAAACACTTCAGGAAGTTTAGGAAGCATTTGTTCTAAAACACTGAACCGTGCAATATGTAATAATGTAATAATTCACTCAAGCAATTAGTTTGAAAAACACTGAATTGTGCAGTCATGAAACAAGTGATCAAAATGAGTCATTGAATAATTCACTCAAAAGATTTGTTAGAAAACACTGAATAATATAAGACTGAGACAAATTATCATTAAATAGCTCACTCAACACTAGGGGTGTGACGAGACACTTATCCCACGATAACCAGTGTTCACATGTGTAGTAATTACACAAAAAGCATACATAACATAAATAAATAAAAACAAATAACACAAATATCCCTTTAAAAGCAGGGTAAGCGATTTTTCAAAAAAAGCATATTCGGGTCGAATACCAAACCAAACATGTCTACAGCAAACGCCACACCAGCTTATAGGCCAAAGTATACTTAGGCCATCTGCCGCCAGTTTTTCTAACCGGCATGAATCTTGCGGTGCAGAATTTGCTCATCTCATACAAGCCTATTTTTTCAAGTCCGCGTACAACAGTCTATGCGCGAGATGAATGCCTTAAATGGGAAATAGAGATCACGTCAAACCCCTACTCAACACTGAATCCATCCAGAATGTACAATTCTATTGTAATGTGCAGTTGTTGTTTGTTTGGAACTGTTTTTGGTGGTGTAAATAAGTAACTGACAAAAAATGTGCCTAAAATTAAAATGATGACTTTATTCTTCCTTAATTAAGTGTTGCTTAATAAAGTCCTAGTTCCCCACACAAAAGAGGGCCATTTTTTTCTTACTTGTTACAGATTTGCGCAGAAAGTTGTATTAAGTACACCTGTAAGTCGCTTTGGATAAAAGCGTCTGCTAAATGAATAAATGTAAATGTAAATGTAAGTACTTCAGTGTTTTTAGTTTTACAACCAGTTTGCAAGGGAGGTAGGTTCTGACAACAACAGCATTCTTTGTGCTAATAATTTACACAGTTAAATTATAAATTGTAGATTTCTAAAAGACTTTATTTTTAAATAAATATATCGAACCATTATATTAATACCAGAGACACCCAGTACTAAAACAGTTTACAGATATTTAAACAAAATTAGTTACAACACTCCCTGGTTTATTAATCCTCACATTTTTTTTTTTTTTTGAGTCTCTTTATTATCCATCGCAATGGGCTAAACTGCATTTCGGGTTCACGGGATTATTCACTTGCTTATCTTATGTTTTCTTTTATACTCAAGCCAGCTGTGCAAACTAAAAGCAGATGTTTTGATTAAGTCTTCTTGGATCTGCCAGGAAATTGATAAAAAAAAAAAAAAACCCGCAGTATTACGTCTCGATGATGTCACGCTTCAGGTGACAGAAAGCCGGAACGCTTCCTGAACCGGTACCTCAGCCGTATATAAACCCGCAGCGCTTCTCAGCAGGGAGAGGGAGAGAGAAAGAGCTCTTGAGTTCACAGAGAGTCAAAGCAAAGCTGCTGCTGGACGGACTCAGGCAATAAGAAGACGTGTTCATATTCACAGGCTGCTCTAGCATCTCTGAAAAGGTAGGAACATTTTTGTGCACGAGCAATCTTTAATAGTTGGTAAACTGATGTATAGATTGTAGAGGCAAATGTGGGTAAAGATGCTAATTGAGTGACTAGTGTAATTTCATGTCATATATTTTAATACGTTTTTTTTTTTTTTGGTAATTTGAAAACTGCTAAAAGCTTTTGCAAAAAAACAATACAAGTTTACATTTTCAGTCAGCTTTTTAATTATTTAAAAGTGTGTGTGTGTGTGTGTGTCACTTTTATGAAACTGTTGGCTAATGTTGACAGGAGTACTGAAGAAGTAATATTTTGAAAAGTGCTGTCAAGGTTAAAACCTGCATACATAAGTTCACTGCACTTGTACAATCATTTTATTACTGATGAAAGAAGCAATAATGATAAAATGTGTTTATAGTGTTGGCTCTATGGTAGAGGAAAGGTCATGTGACATAATAAAGTTTATTGCATATTCTAATGAATGGGAATCATTTATGTTCCACATGCAGATTGTGCAAAAGGAATAGAAACCTCTGGCCACATCCCAGCCTTCAATCATGAATGAAAACCGCTTGGTTATCGACATTCTGCTCTTGTGTATATCCTGTGGAGCAAGTGCACTGGCAGCCTTCAGTCCCACTGCCTCTTCATCTCTTCCAGCAACCAATTTCACTGATATTGGCTCTGCGCCTCCAAAATATTTCAGTGAGGCCGCAAACCTTCCCAAGACCAGACGGAAACGTTATATTTCCCAGAACGATATGCTTGCGATACTTGATTACCATAATAAAGTTAGAGGGAAAGTTTTCCCCCCAGCCTCAAACATGGAATATATGGTAAGTCACTTTACAATAATTACCATTTTTGAAATAAGCAGCCTATGATACAATCAGGAACAGTTTGGACTCTAGAAAAAACCTCTGCTTTGCTTGAACTTTTGCTCTACACCCTCACAGCAGTTCATTGGGTTCAGTTGTTTTATTTATTTAATTGTATAATAACCTGGCGCTTTGCCTGGAAAGCGCATTGCTGCTGTTGTAGGTGGACACGTGAGTGCTGCACATGTAACGGCGCTCATCACAGGATGCAGAAATGGCATACTTCTCTGTGTCCATTTGGCACCAGCAGCTGTTGAGCAGATTTAATTGGCTCGGACCACCAAAGTAGATCCTCTGCAGCATAGATCCATGTGCTAAGGCTACAGCTAAGCCCTGAAAGACTTCCAAAAGTGCACAGTCATGGGAAATGCTGTATCAGATATGTTTCGGTTTATCCAAATTGTACATTTTCTTGAATAATTCTCTGATTTTATTGGTATCTGCTGTGGTGAATACAATTACATTTTCAAGCATAAAATTAATATTTGTTAAAGCATGTCCATCAGTGTGGGGAAATTTTGCCTTTTGATCTTCCTATTGTGGGTTTAATTTAATTTCTTTGGGTGGAAATTTTAAGAAACTCCAACATTCGAGATGAAAGTATATTTTCTGCAAGTAATTTGTTTTAGTCGACTAATAAAACTGTATTCCTTGTCTTAGGTCTGGGATGACACTCTTGCAAAGACGGCTGAGCAGTGGGCGTCCACTTGTGTTTGGGAGCACGGCCCTCGCAGTCTACTTAGATTTCTGGGTCAGAACCTTTCAGTCCGAACAGGAAGGTATGCATCTTTACCATCATTCCCAGTTCATGACCAGTGATGGTGTTTCCTCTGGTTGTTTTCTATGGACATTTGGGCCTGAAAGAGCAAGGAAATCATTTCATCACACCATACTAAGATTTGGTGCTATGGTTGGATTGTTTATAGATACAGGTCCATTTTGCAGCTGGTAAAGCCCTGGTATGATGAAGTGAAGGATTATTCATTTCCCTATCCTCGAGACTGCAATCCCAGATGTCCCTTGAAGTGCTACGGTCCTATGTGCACTCATTATACACAAGTGAGTTGATTATGATGACTTTTGTGTAATTAATTTCTTCAGGTACACAACCATTCGAAAGTTTGGAGTCCATTGTATATGCGTTGAATTATTTATATGTATATGTTTATATGTTAAATGTTTATATGTTTATATATGAATACCATATAATTTACATTTGTCCGTTGCTCACTTTTTGCTTATGTTTTTACCAGATGGTGTGGGCAACCTCAAATAAAGTAGGGTGTGCCATTAACACATGCCATAATATGAATGTTTGGGGCTCAGTATGGAAGAGGGCAACTTACTTGGTGTGCAACTATTCTCCAAAGTAAGTATACGTTTATTTGTGCTTTTGCTAAGCTAAACTGCTAAACCCAAGATTGAAACTCTTCAGTAACATAATTAGGCTAAGCTAGCAACCTGACACGTCTCTGTTAAAAACATTTTTGACATGGGCTTCCATGGGGCCTTCTGGTTCAAAGACCTAGACGACCTCTTGCATTCCTGCCGCATGTGGAATTTTAGCGGAATTCTGCCTCTAATTCCAGAATCAAAGAACCATAATCTTGTGTGGCTGGTGACTTGTGACTGACTTGTGACCTCCTTTTTTCGGTCTTCTGAGGCGGTGCACTTGAGAAAATTTTTAGGCTACTGAAGAGCAAGTTATTTATAAACTCTGGTTAAGAGCTAGCTGAGAGCTAGATAAGTAGCTCCAGATTGATTTAAAGCTTGTCTTCTCAATATAGAAATGCAGAAATGTAAAGCCTAGTGATTACTTTTTTTCATGTCAAAGTTTGTTCCAACTAGTAAACGGCACACTTGTATCGTTAATTTTGTCCATTTGTGTGTCGTTGACAGTTGTTGCTATTGTTATTTACAGGGGGAACTGGATTGGCGAGGCCCCTTATAAAGTAGGTGTTCCTTGCTCCATGTGCCCTCCGAGCTATGGAGGATCATGCAGTAACAACATGTGCTTTCCTGCTGTGAACTCAAATTACCTGCACTGGTTTAAATAAGCACAGACAGACAGAATGCACATGCCCCATCACAGAGACACTGTCCCTCATGGGAATTTGCACAACATTCCTGCATCACCCTTTTTTTTTTTTTTGTAATATATGGGCCATATAGGACCATGGGTTGCAAGGCAGCATTATTAAGATATGTATATAACTTATTTTTCAATGTTTATACCATGTATTATATTGTTTTGTGTATAAACCCAGTGGTTTATTTCCTGAGAGGGACTCTACTGTGATCTGTCAAGACCCGATTGGTGCTTACAGTATTCAACTGTAAAGGCCCGTTTACACCAAGGATGTTAACGATATAGTGCTAAATTATTTTTTTTCCACACCAGAGCTGTAACAATAAAGGTTCAGAGAAACAATATTTGAATCAGTTCAGAATGTTTTCCAGTTGATGAACCATACAAACATTGACATCCAATCAGAATCACTCTTGATTTAACAAGCTTGAGAATTTAAAATGGCAGAAGAGTCTACGCTTAGAATAAATAAGCAATATCGTTCGCTGGTGTGGATGCAAATATCTTTATAGTTCTTGGTGTAAACGGAGCTTAACTGTACTCGGAGAACACAAGGTGCAATTGCCAAAACTCCCAATAGGCTTTGTTGGCAAGCCTAACGCTGAAAATTGTCTGTAGTACCAGACTAGTCTGACAAGAATAGTTCACTCAAAAATGAAAATGCTGTCATTTACTCACCCTCAGGTAGTTCCGAACCTGTATAAATTTCCGAACACAAAGGAACATATTCTGAAGAAAGTTTGTGACCAGGCTGTTTTGAGTCACCATTGACTTCCATAGTATTTTTTTTTTTTTTCTTACTATGGTATAGTAGTCAATGGTGACCCAAAACAGCCTGGTTACAAACTTTCTTCAAAATATCTTCCTTTGTGTTTAGCAGAACAAAGAAATTTATACAGGTTTGGATCTAATCAAGGGTGAGTAAACTTAATAATCTTAAAGGGCTAGTTCATCCATTTAAATCAATGTGATTCATTTACTTGAGTTCATACAGTCTGTTTTGTGTGATGTCATATCTATTAACCCTGGAGGTTGACTTCAGTTCAATTGTTAAGTGTTACAGTAGCTCTTCTTGAGCTGGGACTCAACAGTACTTCGCCGGTTTGAATACACTTGCATTCTTGGTAATGCTTTGCTTTGGGTCTTCCTTTTTTGGAAGGTTTCCACATGCACAAAGCCTACAAATGTGTTCTTGGAGCTTAGAAATTGTGGAATGTTGATTAGAAATCATTTGGGAAAGAATTCTGCATTTTGCAACCCAAGAAAGAGCATTTAGTGAGATGGCTAAACATGCTGTACCCTCATGAAATGTTGAGGTGGATTAACATGGAAACATGTTTGATGTGTAAGTGCACCTTAAAATGTTTTTTTTTGTTTTGTTTTAAATGTGTTTTTTTATTTAGAACGCTGTCAGAAATGGTGATTTTTATTATTATTATTTTTTTATTTTTAGAATTTGTACATACATTTTATTATTATTTCAGCAGTATAGTCTCTACAATGCATGCAAAACAGTGGCACATTATTGCATTGTATTGCAGTAGATTTCACTCTTTGAACTGCATCACACAAGCACTTAGGAAATCTACCAGGCAGAACTCTGCAGTAATTTGGACATCTGGGAGGGGATATAAGGGCTATTTATCCCTTTTCCCCCATAGATTCAGCATGGTCAACATGACTTCATTTATTGAAATTGTATTTTCTTTAAAATTCTGTTTTTGTAAATTAGTTTTTTTTTTTTTTTGTGTCATAGACTGCATCTCTTACTGTGTTAATGTCTTAATGCAGAAGTATTTTTTTTTTCTTTCTCCAATGTGCTAAACAAGTTATGGAGCTAGATTTAATGAGCATAATGTGTTTATTTGCACCTATTGTTAACACGTCATATACAGTACATAAATGGCAACTGTATTTCAGTAACACTTATTTGTCATTCAAAATAAGCTGTACATAGCCTTTTATACAAATCTTTTTTTAATATAAAATTTGTTATTTAAACTTATAATTTTGTGCTTCATTGCAAAGCTACAACACTGTTTATAAGTTTGTGGTCAGTAATATTTTAAAAAAGTAATACTTTTATTCAGCAAGGGTACATTAAAGTGATCAAAAGTGACAGCAAATTGAATTATGGTGTAGCAGTTTTTCATTTTTAATGAATGCTTTCATTTTTAACTTTTCATCTTATATAAACTACTAATAGCAAGAAATGCAAATTAGAGATACTAAAGACATACTAAAGACTGGGGTAATGGTTATTGAATATATCACATTTTAATATAAGTAGTTAGTTATATATATATATATAAGTATTATTTCATAGTATTAATTTTATATTATTTATTTATTTATTTTTCTCTAACAGCCTTTGTTAGCATAAGGACCTTCAAGATCATCGAAGGTCTTACCAACTCTTATTTTCAAATAACAAAACATTTTCAAAGCTTTCAAATAACACCCATTAGCAACAAATATTTTTGGTGAGATTTTTGGATCAAGGCTAGCTTTATTAAAAAAGATGTCATCAGTGTAGGTCAAGGTTTAAAATGATTTTGGCCTTTGCCTGCAAGCAAAAACAAATACAACCAGAAAGCTAATAATTATTTGAATTGTGTTTTTTTAGAAGTGTAAACAATACCACCACCCTTGCTGACTATTTAAATTAATGTTGTATTTATAAAGTACTTTGTAATCAGACTGCTCGCTGACATATTTTGTATTGCTGAATAAAGCTGAAATCGATTTTGCTTCACAGTTTGTTTTTCCTCAAACGTGTTTATCAGAAAACTTGATCAGTCCCATATTCCCCACTTCTTTCCCTGTCCACCCATCTCCTTCTCTTGTTTTTCTCTCCTCTCTCTCTTTACACAGAAACAGACAGAGCTGATAGTAATTATGGGACCTTCTGAGGAACTCTGCTCTTTTGATGCTCCGTTCACAGTTTCACTTAAGCATTGTAATTTTAACTGGTTACAATTATGTATTGATAAGAAAACGTTGACTTTGGCGCAGCCGATGCCCGTCTACACAAACAATATGTATATGATCTTCCGAGAGGGACCCTCGGGTCTGCGATGGAGCGAATGAAACCGATGAACTCGTTGAAAGCTACAGGCTCCGCCTCCTGTGCTCATTTGGGAGAGGGTGGGGCGAGCAGGCAGACAGGCTCTCACCGCTACCAAATTCAGCAGATTTAGGAGAAGTATGCAGATTTCAAATGGAAATATGATGCCATAAATGTTTTGATCTATTGGACAGACACAGCTGTTCTTCTACAGACTTCCAGCTGTGAGGAAGAGGCAGATTCCTGCCAATGGCGTACAAAGAATAGCAGGTCATCGTACCATTTTCTAAACCTTGTGGTATGCTGTAGCTGTGCAGAAAATATGCCAAAACATTAAAAAGGTAGGGTTTCACAGGAAGGATGAAGTGTGTACAGTAATACTGAATGGGTAGGCTACGTCAGGCATCAAAAATTGACACACACTTATTGTGCACAGTTCATTGGTTTTTATTGATTGATTCATATTGTTTTAAACAAATAATAATAATAATAATCTTAAATCAAAATTTAATAGTGCACGTCCTCTCAAAAGACTTTCCTTTCCCGCTAACGTCAAACTGATGGGGAAAATCGTTTAAAACACTTAAGGCTTTGAAGGAATAGTTCACCACAAAATTAAAATTTTGTCACATTTACGCAATCGAAGCAGGCTGTTTTTGGTGAAAAAGTCCATGAGACATCAATGGATCAACCTCACTTTAGCCATGCTACGAGAATACTTTTTGTGCAAATAAAACAAAAATAACATAATTTACTTTTCCACTGGGACTTACGTCTTCCAACATTTTAGAGTATCTCAGCGCACCGTATACTACTAACTCGCAACACAAAAAACAAATCTGAAAACCAAATAACAAATCCAGAATCAAAATTACAAATCAGAGAACGCAATATCAAATCTAAAAACAAAACAGCAAACCATAAAACAAAACAACAACTCTGGAAACAAAATAGCAAGTCGGAAACCACAACGACAAACAAAAAAAACAAAACGACAAGTCAGAAAACACAACGACAAATCATTTAAACCGGAAAAGGAAGGCATTTTGTGTGACCGGCGGAGTTGCTGCTGATTGGACAGAACTCCTGTCAATCAAAACATACAGGAAGTTTGTTCCTGCTGTGTGCATGGCATCTTTCAGATGTATTTTAAGAGAGCGTGTGATGGCTTCCAGAGAGAGAGTCCACCCGAAGGAGAAAATAGGCAGAAATAAAAACTCGAGGCAGCGACAGCTCATCTTCAAACTTTTAATGCTTGCCTGCACAGCACACTTCTTTCACACACACGTTAAAGAGTGAGCACAAAACAGGGGAAAACACTCTGGTAACGTAACAAACCAAAAAAAAAGATAAACGCTTGATGTTTTGGTGTAAGCATGTCTAGAATCACGCCATACATATGTCCTTCTTGAAAATAGTGCAGAACATACTCCATTTTCCTCCTACATAAACATAAACAAATCTAACTTCCTGTATGTCTTGATTGACAGGAGTTCTGTCCAATCAGCGGCGACTCCGCCGGTCACACAAAATACCTACCTTTTCCGGTTTTACTGATTTGTCATTGTGTTTTCTGACTTGTCGTTTTGTTTTCTTGTTTGTCGTTGTGGTTTCTGACTTGCTATTTTGTTTCCAGAGTATTATTGTGTTTTATGGTTTGCTGTTTTGTTTTTAGATTTGATATTGCGTTTTCTGATTTGTAATTTTGATTCTGGGTTTGTTATTGGTTTTCAGATTAGTTTTTTTGTGTTGCGATTTGTTGTGTTTTGGAGTTCTCGGCCACCGTAGTATACGCATGCTTTAACTTATTTGACATAATCAGCCTTGTTTGCATCCAGGTAAAAGCATGCACATGTGCATAATCTGCAGCTAGAAGAAAGAGTGTACGCTTACGCAGTAATGTTCTTTAATTTGGTGGAACATATAAGTCATAGGATAAGAATAATTAAGTAAATGATGTTTTTTTGTGCAAAAAGTATTCTCCTATTCTCCTATTGTTTCAGTTGTATTGCTGTCTATGGAGGGTCAGATGGCTCAAAAAATATCTTAATTTGTGTTTTGAAGATGAACAAAGGTCTTATGGGTCTGGAACGACACGTGGGTGAGTAATTAATGACAGAATTTAAATTTTTGGGTAAACTAACCCTTTAAAGGTACTATCTGAAGAGGCTTTAATTAATACTGAGATACTTGGGATACTTGTTTTTTTTTTCTTTTTAATAAACTGGCACAGTCATCACAAGTAAAAATGTTTTTAAATATGAATAAATATATAGAAAAAAGAGATGCATTAAAAAAAAAAAACATTAAATGCACATTATTTCCCCCTGAAGTACATTTTAACCTCTTAAACTCTGCGGCGGGTCCAAAATTACATTCAAGTTGTGCCTTGAATTTTTAACCCTTTGCATGCACCAATAACCCCATATGTGGTACCATTTGAAAGCTTAGAATCTCTATTTTATGCAGATATGAATCACTTTGTGTATTTATTTTACTGTAACAAAGTTTTCCTGAAGAACTTTTTCCTGAAGAACTTTTTCATGGAATATGGGGAGAACAGGTGATTAATTATGGGAGTATGGGAACTTTCAGCAACTTTTATTTATTTATTTTTACAAACATGCCCTCAAGCTCTTCCAGCTAAACATCAGGTGAGTTTGTGGCTGACGGCGGATCAGAAGAAAGATCCAGTTTGTTTTTGGCTTGCAACTACACATGGCAGACCAACAACCTGCTGATGAAAACTTGGCTCTCGCTGGTTTTCTTTCATATCTCCCGGGAACCATCACAGATAGCATTTTTCAATTCTTTGTGTGCATTTTCCCTTTGCCTCTCTCTCTTTGCCGTTCCGTCTGTCTGAGCAACCCACAACAAATCTGTTATTCGACAAGCGTCCCTCCCCTTCTCCCTGCACCTCCTTCCTCTCATCTGAGGTGGCTAAGTTCAGACTGGCCTCTGCTGTCCTTGGCCTGCCTCTTAAATTCTGTCCCCACTTTCCGTGCTACATGAGAAAAAGCCAGCTGTTCATTATAATGGAGCTTTAAGCTTTACATAAAGCTTGCCAAATACAGCTTGGAAGAAAGCTTGTAAATTCATTTATGGACACTATCAAAACTCACCTCTTAGTTTCTTGTAGTTGGTAGGCAAAAAATAAATCCTTTGGTGAAATGGAGGGTGACCGAGGCTAACATCCTGCATTTGGTGCTCTACACAGCTAGATGTGGTCTGCTGCAAAAGCAACAGGATGGACTGTAAACATCCCTTGTGCAATGCCAACCCGTCTCTCTGAGTTCAGAAGATGCAAAGATCTAGGTGTAAAAGGGATAGTTCGCCCATTTACTCACCTATTGTGTAAAAACGTGTGTGACTTTGTTTTACCTGCAGGGACGCATTAGGGCTGTGACGAGATCTTGTAGCGATATCCTCGCGATAGTAGTATGATGTGGCTGACAAATCTCAGACAGAGATTGCTGGCGTGCTCCATTTATGATGTGCTGAAACAAATTCCAAATGGCTTTATCATGTCCAGTGTAGGCAGACTTAGGGCCGGGGTGTGCTTAACTTTTCGCGTTCCGTTCTGTGTCACACAGAGCTGCATCTGCACAGCTATCAAATTATACTCAATTGCGGATTAGTGCGAACGGACGAGCTCGACACATACGCAATGCCACCTACTTGAGTGGCCCTCTTTTAGCATTCTTCTTGCGCATACACTGTTGTACGCGGACTTGAAAAAATGCCTGTGGACTAAAATGGGTGACGAAAATGATGTAATGCAGAGGGCCGAAGTACTTTGGCCCATAAGCTGGTGCAGCGTTTGCTGTAGACAAGTTTGTTTTGGTATTCGGCTCGACTAAGCTTTTTTGAAAAATCGCTTACCCTGCTTTTAAAGGGATATTTGTGTTTGTGGCAAATATTTTGCAGTGTTCACATGTTATTCACACATAATTCATTAAAATAGTTTAATTTAAAAAAAGTTGATTACAAAATGCACATACATTTTTGGAATGTTTTTGTTGAATAAAATACTATTTTCCCCAATATATTTTATCATTGAGGATTCATTTTAAAAAGTCTAAAAATCTTTTCTCGTTTCATTCTCGTGAACCCAGTGTCTCGTCTAGAGGCCGCCACACTTCTAGTCGAATGAGCTCTGACTCCCATCGGAGAGGGGAGAAAAGCAGACACATAAGACGTGGAGATAGCATCCATGATCCACCTGCTCAGGGTCTGCCTGGATGTGGGAAGACCTCTACGAGGATGGCCGAAACAGATCAACAGCTGGTCCGACCTTCTGCAATGAGCAGACCTGCGAATGTACCTTAGGGACATTACCCGCTTGCGGGAAAAATGAGACTTTCGCCAGTTCGGGCGCAAAGTCCAAACAAGAAGGGGCCACTGATAAGGCCAGCAAGTACCCTACTCTCTCGAGCGAAGCTAGTGCCAACAAGACTGCAGTCTTGATGGTGAGGAGATGGTCAGAGACGTGCTCCAAAGGCTCGAACGGAGCTCAGCAGAGAGAATCAAGTATCACTGCCAAGTCCCATGTCGGAACTCGGGACCGAACTAGAGGCCTCAGCCTAAGTGCTCCACGGAGGAAACGAACAACCAAAGTGTCTCTGCCTACTGAATGTCTATCCACAGGGGAGTGGAAAGCCAAAATTGCCGCCACATACACCTTCAGGGTTGAGTGAGTCAAACCTGTAGACAACCTAGCCTGCAGGAACTCCAGAACTGTATCAATCGGGCAGTTAACTGGGTCTAAAGTTTTCTCGTAGAGGGAGCTCTGGATTGGAGGATGGTCTGCACAACCTCGGCTGACAGACCGGCAGCTATGAGTTGCGCCCCCTCAGAGGCCATACCCACAGGTTCCATAACTCCGAGCAGGGTTGCACCAGAGTACCTCCTGCCTGAGAGAGAAGATCCTTCCTGATCGGAATCTCACATGGAGAGTCGCCAAGGAGGGAAATTAGGTTCGCGAACCACACTCGGCCTGGCCAGAACGGTGCTACTAGGAGTAGGCTGACCAGTGGAGCTGGATGAGCTAGAGAGAACCAGAGGGGACACTGCACATTCTCCAAAGTCGCAAAGAGGTCCACCTCTGCCTGGTAGAAGACTGTCCAAATTCGCTGCAGAACATCTGGATGAACCCTCCATTCCCCGGGCCTCAGCCCCTGTCTCGACAGGATGTCTGATCCAATAATCAGATGTCCCGGTATATAGACTGACCTCAGCGAAAGGAGTTTGCCCTGGGACCACACCAGGATCTGGTGCGCCAACTTGTACAAGGGGCACGAACGCAGACCTAGGAATTGAGTAGGATTAAGGATTTGTAATATCTCGCAGAACAAGACATTATGGGATTTTAAGTAATAATAAACAGCCAAAATTCCAGTAAATTCACGCTTATAACCAACCAGTTTGTGTTAAATATTCTACAGTCTACACACAGTATTAAAGTTAATAAGTTGTTATTAATTCAGTGTTGGGAGTAACGCGTTACAAAGTAATACATTACAGTAATATATTACTTTTTGGTGTAACGCAGTAGTGTAAAGCATAACTAATCAAGTTTCAGTAATATTTTACTTGGTACATGTTCAGTAATGCTTGCATTACAACGCACTTTTAGCCAACATTTTTGTTGTTCAAAAAACAGCAAGACACAAGATATTAACGTATAAAAAATGCTGCAAGTCACCTCTATTTTCTGTTCGTGGTCAGTTAATATTCAATGTGTGGTGTACAGGTTTGTAAATGAATACTAAAGGACAGCTTCTAATATATACAGTATGTGTAGAGCGATTTATTTAATTCATCTCGCTCTCGCTGGTGTAACCTTGTATGTGTGACGTGGTCAAGTGAAGGCGTATTTAGGGCAGGTTTTACATGAGTGTCGCGAGGCTACTGGCCCAACAGAGGAAAGAGTGGCATGATTTCGGCAACAGGGACTCAAAAGTATAAACAGACAATGGGAAACAGGGAAAAATGCTTAATGAGACAGAGGGGTGGAGAACATATCAGTTACCATGGTGACACATGAGGTGGGTGGATACAAGAGTTCATTGAATGATTAGTCCAAACATAACACACCAAAACACAGACATGACCCATGGGTGACTGGAGTGTCATCCGAACTGGACTGACATCTCCAGCCGACCATGACATAGCCCCCTCCCTAAGGGGCGGCTCCCAGATGCCTCTGGGCTTTGGAGCTGGCAGAAACGTACTCCAGGCTGTAACAGGTGGCGGAGAAGACCACTTGGGCTGGTCCGTGAAGGGGAATGCTCTCCTGAGCCGATCTGACAGTTTGTGCACCCTCCTGGACCACCCAGACAGCCTAGATATCTTCCAGTGCCGAACAGACATTCGAGATGCTCTCCAGTGGGGGCCAGACAGTTGAGATGCTCTCCAGAGCCGACTGGGTAGCCGAGGTGCTCTCCAGGGCCGACCAGACAGTTCGAGTGCCCTCCAGGGCGGAGCAGACAACTGTAATGCCCTCCGGGGCCGACCAGACCACGACCATGCCCTCCAGGGCCAACCAGACAGTTCGAGTGCCCTCCAGGGCGGAGCAGACGACTGTAGTACCCTCCGAGGCAGACCCATCTACGACGATGCCCTCCTGGATTGAACCATCAGCGAAGACGCTCTCCTGGGAGCCGCTGACGGTTGGGATGCCCTCTGAAGCTGTGGCAGTGAGGACGCCCTCCAGGGTGGTGCAGGCAGCAGATAAGCCCACCGGGGCGGAGCAGGCGGCGGAGAAGCCCACTGGGCAGGAGCAGGCAGCGGAGACATCCTCCTGGGTGGAGCAGGCAGCGGTGACGGCCACTTTGGGTGGACCTGACGGTGGGAACGCCTTCCAGGGCGGGGCAGACGGCGGAGAGGCCCACCTGGGCTCACCAGTCAGTGAGGACGACTTTCAAGGCCAAGCAGGCTGCGACAGCGCCCTCTTGAGCTGAACATTTACATTTTCATTTATGAACAGGCAGACATGGCGCCCTTGGGGACCACACAGACAGTGAACGCGCCCTCCTGCAACCAACATTCAGTTATAACGCCCTTCTAGACTGACTAGACTGTGAATGCGCTCTCTGAGACCAGACAGATAATCAATACGCCCTCTGGGATCCAACTGTCAGTGAGAGAGCCTTTCTAGACAGGACTGACCGTGACAATGCCCTCTCAACCTGACCGAACAGCCGTTCGGAGACCTCCATGGGTTGTGCAGCCACCAACAGAATCTCTGGAGATTTACTACCGACACCGGAATCGACATCTCCAGAGATTGTGCAGCCACTGGGGGACCCAATGGGATCTCTGAGCCGCACACGGGTTGCGTAACCGGGACCGACTGGACAATACACGGCTCCTCGTACTGTGAAACGGTAGTGGGACCCATTATTTGCGGGCTAGGAACCGCAAGGACCTTCAGCAGCTCCTCTGGCAGCGTTACTGGGACCAACTGTATAACTGGGCATGAAACAGCCTCCTCGGCTGTAAAACCGAAACCGGCTGGGATACACACGGCCCCTCTCACCGTGATGCAGAACTCTCATTCGTAATCTGCGGGTGAAACAACCTAGGGGCAGATAACAGTTCTCCTGGCCGGCGCCTTCTGCGGAGGAGTCAGGAACCGCTGGGATGGCAGACAGCTCCCCTAGCTGTAGCCTTGGACCCGACTGAACATCACACAGCCCCTCTCGCTGTTTGATGATGTCGGTGGTAATTCTGACCCCAAGTAAACATTCCACAGCCCCTTACGCTGTAGTTGAATGTTGGGGTCCGTCTCGACTGGTTCTGACACCACTGAGATGGGAAACAGCTCCCCTAGCTGTGATACCGACACTGTGTGAACACCGCACGGCCCCTGTCGCCGTGACACAGGGTGTAAACATCTTAGTTGCGGGCCTAGAACCGCCGAGATGAGTGTCCGCCTCCCTGGTTGACGAGCCAGAACCAGCAGAACAGTGTGCAGTTCGTCTCGCGGCATAACGGGAGCCGCACGAGCAGGTGTTGGAGCTCCAGACACCATTTTAATGCCGATGTTCATCTGCGTCCGCCATCTTGGACCGAAACTCGGCCGCATCCGTCATTTCGCGGCCGAGTTGGAAAATGGCATTAATCTTGCTGACAGTGTTGGGATGTTCAGGCGTAAATAGCTGCTGTTGGTCGTAATCCTCATCAATGCTCTCACCAACTGTCAGCGGCGATTCGAGGATGAGTAGCACTGCATCGATGAGTTCACCGAGATTCCACTCCGTGTCAACTCCCAGTTGCTCATCCACCTCGTCGAGAACTTCCGGGTCAAGCCCCACGTAGAAGCAGTGCTTGAGCTCGTCTTCAGTGGCGTGAGCAAGATGGCTGTACGAAACAAACTCTTTGACATAATCCTCTATATTGGGTCCTCGTGGGGATATCGTAGGCAAATGCCACATGATACCCTCGTCATGATCGGAGTCCTCGTAGGAATACCCACTGTATTCTATATGGCTGATGATTCTGTCATGAATCAGGAGCGAGACAGGCGAATCCATATGCAAGGTATTTAATAAACAAACTCACAAAAACAGAGTAGACAGGCGATGGTCGAGCGAACGGCAAACAGAATAACGTGGGCAAAACAGAGTCGTAGTCAAGAGGCAAGCAAGATCGGCAACAGGGACTCAAAAGTATAAACAGACAATGGGAAACAGGGAAAACCGCTTACAAGGATGGGATGAGCCACATGCAATGATTAGTGGGGAAGCAGGGAGTATTTATACCGGACATAATGAGACAGAGGGATGGAGAACATATCAGTTACCATGGTGACACATGAGGTGGGTGGATACAAGAGTTCATTGAATACACACCAAAAAACAGACATGGTCCATGGGTGACTGGAGTGTCATCCGAACTGGATTGACATCTCCAGCCGACCGTGACACCTACTATTTTCCTCGGACATATTCATGGTAATTACTTTTGCTGATGCTGTGACAAACTTTATAGCCTATTGCATGTTTTTGAATGCAGAACTCTCTGTAGTTATTTTGGTGAAATTTACTCAAAAGTAATACAGGAGTATGTAACACATTACAATTTTGAATCAGTAATATTGTAATGTAAGTGTCACGGTTCATGGGTTCACAATCTCATTCTTGCCTGTTGTGTGTATGATTGAGTGTGTGCTTGAGTGTAGGTAAC
>JAUMHG010000278.1:32867-44496 GCA_032359395.1 Enteromius anoplus
GGCGGGGGAAAAAACCTCAGACTCCTGAGGTTAGTAAATCGCGGGAGTTAAAACCTCGATATCGATGCGATAAAGGTGAATCGTGCAGCCCTAATATGTTAACATATGTACATGCAGGACAACAATTATTTTCCCTCATACATAGTTTATCGCATAGAAAGATTTGACCTTAAAACAACACACCCTTTTTTATTTTGCCTTAAAAGTGCCTAGAAACCACAAGATCATGAGCGAAGTTGCTCTTTAGTAAAGAAATTGGTGGCCCTTAAAAGAGCCGTATTTGCTTTGGAAAGAAACACTCAAAAAGACACTTTAGGCTTCGCTGTCTAGGGTTTGGCTGCTTTAGACTTCACCGTCTTGGGTTTGGCTGCCTTGGCCTTCGGCGTCTTGGGCTTTGCTGCTTTAGGCTTCGCCATTTTGGGTTTGACTGCCTTGGTCTTCTTGGGGCTCTTGGCTGCTTTCTTCGCAGCTGCAGACTTCTTCGCCTTTTTGGTGCTCTTTATTGCCTTCTTTGTAGCGGCGGCCAATTTCTTCAGCTTCTTGGGGGATTTTTTGAAGGTGAGTTTGTTGGCTACTGGCTTTTTTGGTTTCGCAGGGGTCATGGCGGTTTTCTTCTTGGGCTCGGCCTGGTTCTTGTTGAGCTTGTAGGAGCCGGAGGCGGCGGTACCTTTGGTCTGGACAAGGTTGCTTGTGGTAACCAAACTCTTGATAGAAATCTTGATGTGGGTGTTCTTCTCCACATCCTATCCACCCACAGAAAGAGCCTTCTTCAGGGCGGGGAGGGACACGTCGCTTCTCTCCTTTGAGGCGGACACAGTCTTGACAATGAGCTCCCTGATTTCTTTGGGCCCAATTTCTTTTTGGGAGCTTTAGCCGGTGCAGCGGCAGTAGCTGGAGCGGTTTCAGCCATCTATTCAGATGATTAAACGTCGTACTGCGAAATACATTTCCATTTATCTTTTGTATTTCCATTTCAATTTATTGATTAAACTATTGCTATTTTTGTCTTTTGTATTGTATTTTTGTTTTGTACGAATAAGTTTTCTTTTTCTTTGATATATATATTTTTTTAAGTTTTATGTTCCTTAATGTTCATCATATGTTCCTATGGCTAAACGTACCCCTATTTTATTCCACTATTTAATTCTTGTTAATCGTTTATATTCATGGGCGGATGTATAAGCATTTCACTGAATTTACTGGAATATTTACTGTTTGTCAGCTGACTAACGAATATGCTTTGTTTTTGTCATAGCCATATTTCCTTAATTTGACTATACACTGCTATTTTTGGCAATTACAAGTAAAGCCCTATATAAGTAAAGGCTTAATATCATTAAAGATAAATATAGTAGCATATGTGTGTGTGTGTGTTTAAGATATCTAAATTGTCATCTAAATATGAAAACATTGAATGAAGGCGTGGTGAAATCAGTTTATTTTTATTTTTAATTAAAGGTATAATTTAGAATAGATTTTTGTTAGTTATGTGAAGTAAAAAAAAAAGAAAAACTTGTGATCTTTGCGGTGGTGTTAAATAATCTGTGATTCATCCTTCAGTTCAAATATATTTGGGACGAACAACAACTAAAGCTGAAATACATGTTGTGTTTTTTGTGTAAGATACCGATTCTGAAAGTAGAGTTTGTTATCTTACACAACTATTATTTTTTCACTAAATGTCAAGAAATTGGCCAAAGCGAAGCTTACCTCCCACTCATTTCTATCAATCTACACCCCCTCCAGAACTCTGAGATCCGCCAGTGAGCGACGCCTCATTGTACCATAACAAAGAGGCACAAAATCTCCTTCCAGAACATTCTCTTACACCGTTCCTGGCTGGTGGAATGATCTTCCCATTGCTTTCCGAAATGCCAACTGCCTTACAACCTTCAAACGATTTCTGAAAACCCATCTCTTTCAACACTATTTGAAGTCATAAAAAAAAATCTTAACCCTACTCTTTCTTTTCCTTCTAGCTTGTACTTATTTGAACATTGCCTGTTATAGGGTATTGTGAGCACTTCCGATATTGTTTTTGCCTCTTTAGGACTAACTGCTTGATGTTTTCCCCACCTGTAGTCGCTTTGGATAAAAGCTGCTTAACGAACAAATGTAAACGTGTTAGGATGAACCTGCGTCAACACTTTGTAGACATAGATAGCAACTGGTTTTATTTAAAGAGCTAGTTATGTTTACTAAATCATAACACGTAATTAGAAGAATTAAGTAAAAACTGAGTAAATTCTACTACCGATTTTATTTGTCGTCTCTAAAACGTCATCTTTATATAAAAATTCATCTTTATAAAACGCAGAACTAGACGACTCTGTATTTCCATTTTTACGTGTAAAAAAGTGGAAAGATCTCTTTAAAAACGTTAACTCTTTATATGATAGTGTTGGTGGCTCTTAAAAGAGCCTTTTGTGTTTATAATGATTGCAAGTTTAACCTCCAAAGCCGTACAGAGTACGTCCCTGTCGTTTCAGTGCGTACACAACGTCCATAGCGGTGACGGTCTTTCTTTTGGCGTGCTCGGTGTAGGTAACAGCATCGCGGATCACGTTCTCCAGGAAAACCTTAAGCACACCACGAGTCTCCTCGTAAATTAGACCGGAGATACGCTTAACTCCGCCGCGGCGAGCGAGACGACGAATGGCGGGTTTGGTGATGCCCTGGATGTTGTCACGCAGAACTTTGCGATGACGCTTAGCTCCTCCTTTACCGAGTCCTTTACCACCTTTACCTCTTCCTGACATAGTTACAGTTATTGAAGCTTATACTCTCAAAAGCCAAACTGAAGCTTGAAGCGCAGGAAGAGGAGTTTTCCAGTTGCTGAGAGGACCGAGTTGAAACATGTAAAGGCGGTGCTGTGCAACGTCACCACATGCGTCATTCTAGCAGACTTAGGCAGAGGCTTGCTTTCCGTAGTTTTGCTGAACCTGTTCAAGTTTATTCTCTCTCTCTCTCTCTATGATCTACTGTTTGTTAAATGAAACAAAATGGAACAAAACCTAATATATCAATTTTTTTTGTTGAATACAGCCTTTACTATGTTGAACACACTTATCTACACATTCAGTTGCTTGCCGACAACAGCCATTTTAGATAATTGTGAGTTGGTCTCAGTGACCAACTCCTCTTCACTACTATTAGTTTCCAGAGATTTAGGTTTTAGTGCTAAAAATCCCTGTTCTTTTAGTTAAATTAAGGTATTTAAGATGTTTTGTGAATACGGGCCCAGGGCTCCAACTTTGATTGCACAGCAATTTCTCTAAAAAAGATTCTTGGGGGATTTTTTGAAGGTGAGAAGATTCATTAAAAAAAAAAAAAAATCACAGAAGCATTTTTATCAGATCTGATCTTTACTTTATTAATAACTATTGAATGTAATTGCATAATAATAAAACATATATGTTAAGGGTCACTCTTTATAGTTTATGATTCGAACAGAAAAGTACTGAATGGAGCCTACAGGCTTTCCCGCTACAGCAAGGCACAATAAGAAGAAATACATATTCACAAAAAAGACACAGATAATCCAGGGAGGAACTCCCACCACCAAATCTTTAGGAAGTCCTGGACCTTCAAAAACACAGCAAAAAATATACTTGTGGTGGGGGTCCCTTGGTTTTCCCGCAAAACTATGATAGCCTACTTGAAACATGAAACTAGTATTTTACAGCCTTGCTTATTATAAGCAATCACACAAGATTTGGTTGAGCTTTGGAGTACAGAGGCCAATCACATGCGTTCAGTTGTCCCAGCTGCTGCAGGAGTCTTTTTGTGTGAAGTTTGTATGTTCTCTCTTTGTTGATTTTAGTTTCCTCTGCATGGTTTTCTCCCACAATCCAGAGACATACAGAAAAGGTAAACTGGAGATTCATGAGTTTCTTTATCTGTTTTTTCTACTTTTTCTACCTTTGAACTATCTACTGTAGAAGAAGTACACTGGGGAAAAAAATGGCAGCTGTGGTTGCCAGAAAAAAAACTTCAAAAATACAGTAACAATATTTTTTTGTTTGACTGTTTTATGTTAAATTTACAGTTAGATACCATAATTTCTGATAATAAACCGTAATAACTGATATAATGTTCGATATAAAAATCAAGGTCATCTTTTACTGTGTATGTTATATTGTACAAAAATGTAAATTTATCAAGTGTCAACTGGACCCATTACCGTCTCACTTGGTTAAAGTTGGCTTACCTTTCCTCTCTTCTGTAATGACAGACATCATACATGCTTCACTTCTTTCTGTTATTGTTCCTACTGGCTTTAAAACTGCAGTGATAAAAACCTATTCTTAAGAAACCAGGGCTTGACTCAAGTAATTTTGACAATAATCATCCTATTTCCAATTAGCTGTTTTTGTCTAAAATGCTTGAAAAGATTGTTGCTGCCCAGCTTCATGGTCATCTTTCCAGTAATAGTTTATTTGAACAGTCCAATATGGGTTTCGTTCTCAGTATAGTGTTGAGACCACACTTGTAAAGATATCAAATTATTTATTACTAGCTGACGATTCCGGGATTCCAGACTTTTTTCGATTCTTGTACTTCTTGACTTCTCAACATACTATTAAAAAATTTTACAGACCACACACAATTTGTACAACTTAAACAGTTTCAATCAACCACTACCCCAGTTGTCACTGGTGTTCCACATGGCTCTATTTTGGGACCTCTTTTGTTTCTTATTTATCTTCTTCCAAAAGCCACCTTCTTTAGGCAATATTATGACTATGACTACATTGTCCATTTTCTTCATTATATCGAGCGGTCTTATAATTTGTTGTAAACGTTCTACAATAAAATAAAATGGGTAGGTAATTCCACATTTCTTTTGATGTGTGTTCAGTGAAATCTAAACGTGCCTCTTTAGGTGTAAATGTTTCAAACTGCTTTACATTAGGATGTTGATGCCCTATCATCAGATAATAAAATGTGCCTCTCTAGGCCTATTTATCCATGAATTGCCCATCACTTGGATCAGATCACAATAGACCAGTGAGACGCCTTACCGTTCACACCTGGTGCTTTAATCCCTATTTTCTGTCCGCTTTTGACCATGAAGCATGTCCTGATTTCTTCTCAGGGGATAGTCTAGCTAGCCTGTGTGGACTAATTGTGGTCCTTTGATGCAATGGGGCATATTTATCATGTAATATTGTAAGATCACACAATTCACATGTGTGTTTTTTGTTTTTTTGTTTTCTCTCTCTCAAATGTTTTTGATGAAAAATTATGTTGCATTTGAACATCAGTCAAACTGCACTGAGAGAAATTGTACCTGTATCCAAAACAGAATGCGATAAAACCGTTATAACCGGCCTACAGTCCGACACAAACATGGGTATAGTGTATATATATAAAGCGCATCATATGCATGGGGCAAAGACAGTGTCAATACCACAAACCTTAGTTTTATCTTTTTTCTCAGAAGAAGAGGAAGACTATGATGATGAACTCCTGTATTTGGAGGAGAGCTTTGATGCTGAGGAAGATACAGTTTCTAATGAGTGAGTAATTTATTCTAAATTTGATTAGTTCCTAGAGTAAGAGCCGCATATTGCAGTTAGGCGACGATATTAAAGCTGTTTAAGACATATTGCCAGACTGAGTTAGATTATGGGCCTATGATTGAAATGTTTTTGCCTTCATTATATCGAACTTCTTGCAAAAAAGTTTTAAGTATGTGAACGTACCACGGCAATTCGTACATATTTTACATGACTTATTCCTCACTCATACAAATCGATTTTTGTTAAATCATACATATTTTAGGAGTTGGCAATTCATACGCTGCCTGCAACGTTCCGGTAACGTTATTTTTTGGGGATTTTTATGGTTGCAAAAAAAAAGCAACCAAACGACCTTACAAGATAGTTCTCATGACGTTTTTTTTTTTAATAACCAAAAAACTAACACTAGGGAACGTTATGTGTTTGCTGGGGACACATCGTACAAAATCGTAGGATTGAGGTCGCTAAAAAAATTGTACGAATTAGCACCTCATACCAATATGTACGAATTGGTCATGAGACTGTTGCACGGTAATGTAACATTAACATTACCAAAGGTCTACTTTTGGTTAACTTTCTGAACCTCTTCAACGAAAACCCAAATGTTTTAAATATCTGCTTAGGTGCAAATGTTTTGAAATTGCTTTACATATGAATCTGATTGACCCATCAACAGATATAAAGCACGTCTCTATATCCATTAATTGCCCATCGCTTTTCCATGCACTGGTGTTACCTTGGACAAAATCAACATTAACCATTTGTACTTTTCTTTAGGAATATGCCTTCACATGCACATCATAAAAGGGCGGCACACAAGCGTCTTTCAGTTTTCAACGCGGTTGGGAATCTTATCACGTAAGTACACATTTAAATAGATTGTATTGAAGTATGCATGTTTGTGAAATTCTTCTTTTGACGATCCTGTTTTTGTGTTTTTGCACATGTGAGAAGGACAGCGAGCAGATGCCTGCTGCAAAGAGAGCCAGGACTCTTTCATGGAAAGCAGAGACTGATGTTGACCAGGTTTCACAGACTCTGAGATTCCTGCCTGCTCGAGAACCTGGACCGCTGTTGTCTACTGCCGAATCACACTCTCCCATGAGTCTTTTCAAACTGTTTTTCACAGAGAGCGCTGTGGAAAACCTGTGCAACAACACAAATGCTCAGGCTGCCAGGGCAGCTGCAAAGGGCCGCAAGTACAAGTGGACAGGCGTCAGTGTTGATGAGTTTTACCGCTACATCGGACTCGTATTCTACATGGCTACGGTGAAGATGAGCTCCATCGCTGACTACTGGAGACAGGACAGTATTTTCTCTCTGCCTTTTCCCGCCACAGTTATGTCAAGGGACCGATATCGCACCATTTCATGGAACGTACACATGAGTGACCCAGACGCAGATGAGGAGAACGACAGAAAGAGGGGCACAGCACAACATGACCGTCTGTTCAGGATCAAACCCCTCATGGACACTATCCGTCTTGCGTGCAAGGCTTTCTATCATCCCAGAAGAAACTTAGCTGTAAAGGAGAGATTGGTGGCATGCAGAACAAATACAGGAATGACACAGTGCACAAAAGTCAAGCCAACAAAGGTGGGCTTCAAGTTTTTTGTCCTTTCAGATTCATCAAATGGATATACTGTGGGCTTCTCTGTCTACACTGGAAAGAATAGTTTTCCCACAGGCCGTGGGCTTTCGTATGATGCTGTAATGTCTCTCCTGGACCGTAAAGTTTTGGGCTCTGGGTATCATTTGTACATGGATGATTTCTATACAAGTCCAAAGCTCTTTACAGACTTGTTTGCTCTGAAGTTTGGTGCTTGTGGGGCATACAGAGACCAGAGGAAGGGCTTCCCGAAGACTGCAGCTAATGCACTGAGCAGAAACTCCAGTAAAGGATCCATCAGGTGGATTCGGGACGGGCCTCTTGTGTGTGTGAAGTGGATGGACACGCAAGAGGTCTCTGTTTGTTCCACCGTCCATGCTGCTTATTCAGGAGAGCGTGTGCAAAGGAAAATCAAAGCACAGCATACATGGAAGAGAAAGTATTTTCCGTGTCCTGCACCTGTGACTGCATACAACCAGCACATGGGGGGTGTTGATCTGTCCGATCAGCTGCTGCAATACTACGCTGCACAGCACAAAACCATGAAGTGGTACAGAAAAATCTTCCTACACTTCTTGGACATCGCAGCCAACAACGCTTTCGTATTGCACAAAGAGCTGGTTGGCAACATGACTCACGATCAGTTCATGGAAGATCTTATAGCAGAGCTCTGTGGTGTGTCACAGAAAGCAGCACCAAAGCAGTTTAGCACAGACCATGTGCCAATTCCAGGAGCTAAGCTGACTACAGTCGTCAGAAGAATTGCTAGTCTCGGTCGCCGGATCTGTGTACACTGCAAAGCCGTGCTTGGAAAGAAGCAACAAACACCTTGGAAATGCCAGGCTTGCAACGTTCACCTGTGTCTTCAGTTGAACAGAAACTGTTTCCAGGAATGGCACAAAAATCTGTGATCTGAAAAAAAAAAAAAGTGTTGATCGATGTAAAAAAAAAAAAAAAATTGCAGTGTTCATAAACAAATTTAACGAAATGAAATATCAACAGTGCCTAAAAGGAGTTAATTTAGCAAGAAATACTTAAAGGAAAAGACTTGCAAAATGTCAAAAGGAAATGTCATCTTAGAACATTTGTTCTGTTGTCTATCTGAAAATTGTATTTTTTTCCCCTGATACAAATGTACAAAAGATGTTTTATTTACTTTTTAAAGCAGCACATTATTAATAGTCCAATAAAGTGTTATTGACTCTGAATTATTGTTGTTTGTGTTTTTGTTCCCTAACATAAAAAAGCTTAAAACCTTGGACAAAGTGTTGACTGGTTGGAAAAAATACTTTTGTATGAAGTAGGTTTTAATGGGATGTATTTTGTAGGCCTATAAAACATAAAGTAGTTTAAATATGCTTTAAACAATGTACTTGCGCTACTATACTATATATACACTACCGTTCAAAAGTTTTAGAACAGTAAAATATTTAATGGTTTTTAAATATGTTTCTTCTGCTCATCAAGCTGCATTTATTAGATTAAAAATCCAGAAAAAAACAGTAATATTGTGAAATATTATTTCAATTTAAAATAACTGTTTACTGTGTGAATATATTTAAAAATGTAGTTTATTCCTGTGATACAAAGCATCATTACGCCAGTGTCACTTTCAGACCTTTCAGAAATCATTCTAATATGCTGATGTTTTATTATCAGTGTTGGAAACCGTTGAGCTGCTTAATAGTTTTTTTTAGGGTTCTTTGATCATTAAAATATTAAAGAGAGAAGCATTTATTTAAAATGGATAATAATGTTCAAAACTACTGTTATAGTAGTTAAATGTTTCACTACTGTTCAAAAGTTTGGGATCAGTACATTTTTATTCTTTCTTCTTTGAAGGAAATGAATACTTTTAACAACGGATCTATTAAATTAACAAAAAAGTCAACATGGATTTACATTTAAGAAATGTTTTATATTTGGTAAAAAATATGTTGTTATTTACTTATGTTGTTATATAAATTTATGTATATATCATCTTTATGAAGTCTTCTGATTATACACATTTGTTTTCCAAAAAAAAAAAAAAAAAAAGACTTTGGAAGAGGTACAAAACTATTTCAGCTGAAGATCAGTCCAGTCTTTTGGGATTTACAAAATTGGCTTGAGATGGCCAAATCGTAGACAACATTTTATTGTGTTTCTTACAAATTACAAATTCAGGAGAGCTGCGCTTACTGGGGCTCATTTATAAAATGTGAAGGAACAAACTAATTGTATAAATGAAGAAAGCGTGTGTCAATGGTACTTTTGTCCCTTCCCTTTACAGTGTTGGGGAACACAGTTTTACCCAGTGGGGAGGCTGATATAACAAAGAAGAACAGTGGCCTGGAGCATTTAATTTTAAAAGTAAATTTAAAGAGGGAAGGTTTATGACTTTGTCTTCAAGCATGGTACTTTGCACTTTGCATGCACTACTGAATAGGAAGTTTATGCAAACACAACTAACAATTCTTAGAACAATATGTTGCATAAATAATTATTTTTATTCTTTTTTTTTCAGCAGTGCTTTCAATAAAAAAAGAAAGAAAATGTTATTTAATTTTATATTTAATATTTGTCTCCTGATTCAATATCAGTCCTGTTACACTCCTAAAATATCTTGTAAAATAATGGACATTTTAGTGGCATGGCTCATCATTTCTCAAACTTGATTCCTATGATTAAAACAAGCATCTTTCTTACAAAAGTGATTTATGTCCATTGAATTTAATTTACATTTAAGGTTTCAAATAAGTTTTTGAAGAATGAAAATTTCTAAATTTATTTGAAATAATTAGGTGCTGTAGACCCTATTGTTTCTGTATTCATACTTGTTTCCATCTTCTTGGCTAATAGGAGTCTATAGCAGCCCTATGAAAAGAACATCTAGGGCCAATCTAAATAGATGAAATATGTATTGCAGCTTATTATAAATCTAGTATAAGGCTGACATGGTAGTATGAGCGTGTAGGTCTCCTAATCTACACATAATGTAATGTGTATAGGCACAGTGAAGACTCCTGGCACAATGACTGTCAGAATAACAAAAATAGACTAACATCAAAGGTAAATTATGGCTGAGACAGCAAATGGAATAAAGCTAGAGCTCATAATGCAACCCTTAAAGATGCAAGACACACAACCTATTTTGCTTTTAATTTCTATTATTATATTTCACTTCAAGTACTGCGTATTTTTTATGTTTTAAATATGCCTGTTAATTGGTGTTTTTAATCTAATTGCATAATGTGCTGTTAATTAATACAATTATTACATTAAAATGGAAAAATTTTCAAAGTCTTTGGTAATTTTTGAATGCGATGCTAGACTCAACGATCTATGCTGAGTTATGATAAAAGTGCTATCGCCAGAAAAAGATATCATCTTAATAGATTCCAAAATGGTAAAACTCAATTCATTACTCCAAAATTTGATCAATCGAAACAAAACTTGGTACACTTGATCAACACCATGAACCGAGGGTCCACGCCAAACTTGGGAACAGCACCACCCAATGTTGGAGCAATGCTTTATGAACTGACTATTTACTACTGCTTAACAAATGATTCATACTGTAGCATGCAGTTATTATAAAATGTTGCTCTATGTTCTAATGTGGATGAAGGAAAAACCAAGGTTAAGTATAAGTATATATATGTCTGTGTTGAATGACCCATCACCCTCTTTTTTTTTTTTTTTTTACATACTGTCCCCAAAATTCATAACTTACTAATGCACCTCCAAACAAGCCTGTTGTATCTCTTCTACATACACTATGAATTTTGTCAGTATATTATTTTATTATCATTGTTCAATAATGTGATGAAGTTACATCATGTTATGAATAACTCATGTATGTAAATAATGTATTCATATATTGTCTATCTATCTGTGTGAGTGTATGATTGATTGATTAGTTGTTGAATGGTGGTGCAATATTGCCACATTCTCCAGCAATATAATTTTGCTAGTTTAAGGGAATCTATGAGAGAATACATGGATGATATCCTTGCATATTTTGATTGACGCAATATACCATTATAGTAGCAAAATCTCATCATTACAGTATAGTGCATGACAAGACTAAATAATTTGTGAATCATGGAATGTTTTTTTTTAAAAGCAGTGAATGTATCTGTTCAAAAAACAGTGAGAACTGTAAAGTAGTGAAGTAAAGGCCATATATTTTCAGAAGCCATGACTCCAGTCTTGATTGTGATGGTAGGGGAAAATGAGACATCTGAACACAATCCCAGATTTTTGTGCCATTCCTGGAAACAGTTTCTGTTCAACTGAAGACACAGGTGAACGTCGCAAGCCTGGCATTTCCAAGGTGTTAGTTGCTTTTTTCCAAGCACGGTTTTGCAGTGTACACAGATCCGGCGACCGACAGTAGCAATTCTTCTGATGTCTGAAGTCAGATCAGCTCCTGAAATTGGCACATGGTCTGTGCTAAACTGCTTTGGTGCTGCTTTCTGTGACACACCACAGAGCTCTGCTATAAGATCTT
>JAUMHG010000279.1:7249-23510 GCA_032359395.1 Enteromius anoplus
GGTTCGTTTGTTCAACGATTAAAGTCCTACGTGATCTGAGTTCAGACCGGAGTAATCCAGGTCAGTTTCTATCTATGATACGCTTTTTCCTAGTACGAAAGGACCGGAAAAAGGAGGCCCATGCTTAAAGTATGCCCTCTTCATTACCTGATGAAAACAACTAAACCAGACAAAAGAACGTACCCCCTCCGCCCAAGAAAAAGGCATGTTAGTGTGGCAGAATCCGGTCAATGCAAAAGACCTAAGCCCTTTTAAAAGAGGTTCAAATCCTCTCCCTAACTATGATCTTCACCATCACCACATATATTATTAACCCACTTTCTTTCATCATTCCTGTCCTACTTGCCGTTGCTTTCTTAACCCTTCTTGAACGAAAAGTACTAAGTTATATACAACTTCGAAAAGGCCCTAACATTGTTGGCCCTTACGGACTCCTGCAACCAATCGCAGACGGAGTAAAGCTATTTATTAAAGAACCAATTCGCCCCTCAACTTCCTCCCCCATCCTATTCCTTTTAGCCCCCGTATTAGCCCTTACCCTCGCCCTTACCCTATGAGCCCCCATCCCAATGCCCTACCCAGTTACAGACCTAAATTTAAACATTTTATTTATCCTCGCCTTATCAAGCCTAGCCGTATATTCTATCCTAGGATCAGGATGAGCATCCAACTCAAAATATGCTCTAATTGGAGCATTACGAGCTGTTGCCCAAACCATTTCCTACGAGGTTAGTCTTGGACTCATTCTCCTAAACGCAATTATCCTTACAGGAGGCTTCACCCTACAATCTTTCAACACCACCCAAGAAAGTATCTGATTAATTTTACCCGCCTGACCACTAGCTGCAATATGATATATTTCTACACTAGCTGAAACCAACCGGGCCCCTTTTGACCTAACAGAAGGAGAATCAGAACTAGTCTCTGGCTTCAACGTAGAATACGCAGGCGGCCATTTCGCCCTTTTCTTTTTAGCAGAATACTCCAATATCTTACTAATAAATACACTATCTGCAGCACTATTCTTAGGCGCATCCAACATCCCAACCTTTTCCGAACTATCCACAATTAACCTAATAACAAAAGCAGCATTTTTATCCGTTATATTTCTTTGAGTTCGAGCATCTTACCCACGATTTCGATACGACCAACTCATACACTTAACATGGAAAAACTTTCTACCTTTAACATTAGCTTTCGTAATCTGAAACCTAGCCCTTCCTATCACTTTTACAGGCCTCCCCCCCCAATTTTAAGTAAGGAACTGTGCCTGAAACAAAGGGCCACTTTGATGTAGTGAATCATAAGGGTTAAATTCCCTTCAGCTCCTTAGAAAAAAGGGACTCGAACCCTCCCTGAAGAGATCAAAACTCTTAGTGCCTCCACTACACCATTTCCTAGCAAAGTCAGCTAAATAAGCTCTTGGGCTCATGCCCCAAAAATGTAGGTTAAACTCCCCCCTTCGCTAACCTCCAAACACTTTATCCTCTCACCAAAATATAACTCCTTTTCTTAAGTAAAGTCCGCTATATAAGCCCTCGGGCCCATACCCCGAAAATGTAGGTTAAACCCCTTCCTTTACTAATGAATCCCTACATCCTAATAACTTTATTATTTGGACTTGGCCTAGGCACTACAATTACATTCGCAAGCTCCCACTGACTTCTAGCATGAATAGGACTTGAAATTAATACTTTAGCCATTCTTCCACTTATAGCCCAACACCACCATCCCCGAGCAGCAGAAGCTACTACTAAATATTTTCTTACACAAGCCACTGCTGCAGCTATAATCCTATTTGCTAGCACAACTAACGCCTGATTAACTGGACAATGAGAAATTCAACAAATAACACACCCCCTTGCCAACACAATAATTACCCTTGCCCTGGCACTAAAAATTGGACTTGCCCCTCTACACGCGTGACTGCCCGAAGTCCTTCAAGGACTTAACTTAACAACAGGCCTTATTTTAGCCACATGGCAAAAAATTGCACCCTTTATTCTTCTATTACAGATTCAACCAACTAATACTATCTTACTAGTAATATTAGGGTTAACCTCCACACTAATTGGAGGATGAGGTGGCCTGAATCAGACACAATTACGTAAAATCCTAGCTTACTCTTCAATCGCCCATTTAGGCTGAATAGTTATGATCTTACCATTTTCCCCCTCACTTACACTACTAACATTAATCACATACTTTATGATGACCATTTCAACATTTTTAGTTTTCAAACTAAATAAAACAACCAACATTAACTCACTAGCAATCTCATGAACAAAAGCCCCCGCCCTTACCGCCATTACCCCCTTAATTTTACTATCCCTTGGAGGTCTTCCCCCCATAACCGGGTTCATACCAAAATGATTAATTCTACACGAACTAACCAAACAAGACCTCGCCCCCACAGCCACTCTTGCAGCACTAACAGCCTTATTAAGCCTATACTTTTATCTCCGACTATCCTACGCAATAGCCTTAACCATGGCCCCAAACAACTTAACCGGAATAACACCATGACGGCTCCCAACCACCCAAATAACCCTTCCCCTAACTCTCACCGCCATAAGTACCCTCACACTCTTACCTCTTACCCCCGCTATTACAGCAATACTAAAACTTTAAGAGACTTAGGATAATACCAAAACCAAGGGCCTTCAAAGCCCTAAATGAAAGTGAAAATCTTTCAGTCCCTGATAAAACTTGCAGGACACTACCCTACATCTTCTGAACGCAAAACAGACACTTTAATTAAGCTAAAGCTTTCCTAGACAGGAAGGCCTCGATCCTACAAAAACTTAGTTAACAGCTAAGCGCCCAAACCAGCGAGCATCTGCCTACCTTTCCCCCGCCCGCCTGTAAAGGGCGGGGGAAAGCCCCGGCAGGGGCGAACCTACTACTCAAGATTTGCAATCTTACATGTAAACACCTCAGGGCTTGGTAAAAAGAGGGATCGAACCTCTGTCTATGGGGCTACAACCCACCGCTTAAAACTCAGCCATCTTACCTGTGGCAATCACACGTTGACTTTTCTCGACAAACCATAAAGACATCGGTACCCTTTATCTAATTTTTGGTGCCTGAGCCGGAATACTCGGAACGGCTTTAAGCCTCTTAATTCGAGCAGAACTTAGCCAGCCCGGCTCTCTCCTGGGAGATGACCAAATTTATAATGTTATCGTTACAGCCCATGCCTTTGTAATAATTTTTTTCATGGTTATACCAATAATAATTGGAGGTTTCGGCAACTGACTAGTCCCACTGATAATTGGAGCCCCTGACATGGCCTTTCCTCGAATAAACAACATAAGTTTTTGACTTCTCCCCCCATCTTTTCTACTACTCCTTGCCTCTTCCGGTGTAGAAGCAGGAGCTGGAACAGGATGAACAGTATACCCCCCTTTAGCCGGCAATCTCGCCCACGCAGGAGCCTCTGTTGATTTAACTATTTTTTCTCTTCATCTGGCGGGAATCTCTTCTATCTTAGGCGCCATTAACTTTATTACAACAATTATTAATATAAAACCTCCGACAACCTCACAATACCAAACACCTTTATTTGTCTGATCTGTACTAATCACAGCGGTTCTTTTACTTTTATCGCTTCCCGTACTAGCTGCAGGAATTACAATACTTTTAACAGACCGTAACTTAAACACCACCTTTTTTGACCCTGCAGGAGGTGGTGACCCAATCTTGTACCAACATCTGTTCTGATTTTTTGGTCATCCAGAAGTTTACATTCTAATCCTCCCCGGCTTTGGAATAATCTCACATATTGTTACCTATTACTCAGGCAAAAAAGAACCCTTCGGATACATAGGCATGGTATGGGCCATAATAGCAATCGGCTTACTAGGATTTATCGTATGAGCCCACCACATATTCACAGTAGGGATAGACGTAGATACTCGTGCCTATTTTACATCAGCTACAATAATTATTGCCATCCCTACTGGCGTCAAAGTGTTTAGCTGACTCGCCACATTACATGGAGGAACAATTAAATGAGATACCCCCCTTTTATGGGCTTTAGGCTTTATTTTTCTCTTTACAATTGGAGGCTTAACAGGCATTATTCTTGCAAATTCCTCCCTAGATATTGTGCTCCATGACACATACTATGTAGTAGCACATTTCCACTATGTCCTTTCCATGGGTGCCGTATTTGCCATTATGGGTGGGTTTGTACATTGATTCCCCCTATTTTCAGGCTACACCCTTCACAACATATTAACAAAGGCCCACTTTACCCTCATATTTATTGGAGTTAATTTAACCTTTTTCCCCCAACACTTTCTAGGTCTAGCTGGTATGCCTCGACGATACTCAGATTATCCAGATGCTTACACACTATGAAATACCGTCTCCTCCATCGGCTCTTCAATTTCCCTCGTAGCCGTGCTACTATCTTTATACCTCATTTGAGAAGCATTTGTTTCTAAACGTGAAATCTTAGCAGTCGAAATAACCTCTACAAACGTGGAATGACTCCATGGCTGCCCCCCTCCTTATCACACATTTGAAGAGCCTGCTTTTGTTCAAGTCCAATCAAACTAACGAGAAAGGAAGGAGTCGAACCCCCCTAAACTGGTTTCAAGCCAGTCACATGGCCCCTCTGTCACTTTCTTCATAAGACGCTAGTAAAACAAATTACATTGCTTTGTCAGGGCAAAATTGTGGGTTTGACCCCCGCGCGCCTTATCATACTCATGGCCCATCCCACGCAGCTAGGACTTCAAGACGCAGCTTCACCTATAATAGAAGAACTTCTTCAATTTCATGACCACGCTCTTATAATCGTACTCTTAATTAGTACTTTTGTCCTTTATATTATCGTAACAATAGCAACTACTAAACTCACCAATAAAAATCTTTTAGACTCCCAAGAAATTGAAATTATCTGAACTCTCCTCCCTGCAGTTATTCTTATCATAATCGCCCTGCCTTCCCTCCGAATTTTATACTTAATAGATGAAATCAATCACCCCCACCTAACAATTAAAACAGTAGGCCATCAATGGTATTGAAGCTATGAATATACAGATTTCGATAACCTAACATTCGACTCATACATAGTCCCAACACAAGATTTAACCCCCGGACAATTTCGCCTATTAGAAACAGACCATCGAATGGTAGTACCTACGGAATCCCCCATTCGTGTTTTAATTACAGCTGACGATGTATTACATTCTTGAGCACTCCCGTCCTTAGGCATTAAAATAGACGCTGTCCCAGGACGCTTAAACCAAACAGCCTTTACCCTCCCCCGCTCCGGCGTTTTCTACGGACAATGTTCCGAAATTTGTGGCGCCAACCATAGTTTTATACCTATCGTAGTAGAAGCAGTCCCCTTAAAACACTTTGAAGACTGATCTTATACCATACTCAAAGACGCCTCGCTAAGAAGCTAAACGGTCAAAGCATTAGCCTTTTAAGCTAAAGAATGGTGGCTACCCCCCACCCTTAGCGGTATGCCCCAACTCAACCCAAACCCCTGACTCCTGGTATTAGTCTTTTCTTGATTAATTCTATTAACCATCGTCACAGAAAAAGTCATAACACACTCTTCCCCCAATACCCCCCTTTTCCAAGACTCAAAAAAGCCTAAAACAACCCCCTGACACTGACCATGACATTAAGCCTATTCGACCAATTTGCAAGCCCTACTTTCCTCGGCATTCCAATAATTCTCCTAGCTCTCACCCTTCCATGAGTATTATATCCGGCTTCACCCCCTCGTTGGCTGAACAGCCGCTTTCTAACCCTGCAAGGCTGATTCATTAGCGGATTCACCCAACAACTCCTACTCCCTTTAAATACCAAAGGCCACAAATGGGCTCTTATTTTTGCCTCTTTAATGGTTTTCCTAACAACCATCAACATCCTAGGCCTTTTACCATACACTTTTACACCTACCACCCAACTATCATTAAATATAGGACTTGCTATTCCATTATGGCTCGCAACCGTTGTAATCGGACTACGAAATCAACCAATACATGCACTAGGCCACCTCTTACCAGAAGGCACCCCTACTCTTCTTATCCCAATTTTAATTATCATCGAAACAATTAGCCTTTTTATCCGCCCCTTAGCATTAGGAGTTCGACTAACCGCCAATTTAACAGCCGGTCATCTTCTTATCCAACTAATCTCTACAGCTACTTTCGTACTACTTCAATCAGTACCCGCAATTGCTCTCTTAACAGCTATATTGCTTTTTTTACTAACACTCCTAGAAGTCGCCGTAGCTATAATCCAAGCCTATGTCTTTGTTTTACTATTAAGCCTCTATTTACAAGAAAACATCTAATGACCCATCAAGCACACGCATACCATATAGTCGACCCCAGCCCTTGACCCCTAACCGGCGCTACCGCCGCTTTATTAATAACATCCGGCCTCGCAGTTTGATTCCATTTCTACTCCGCCACTCTCATAACCCTAGGCCTAATTCTTATACTACTCACAATACTCCAATGATGACGAGACATCGTACGAGAAGGTACATATCAAGGACACCACACACCCCCCGTACAAAAAGGCCTTCGATACGGAATAATCCTTTTTATTACCTCTGAAATCTTCTTCTTCCTAGGATTTTTCTGAGCCTTTTACCACGCAAGCCTAGCTCCTACCCCAGAACTAGGAGGGACTTGACCACCCACCGGAATTACAGCTCTCAACCCCTTTGAAGTCCCCTTGCTAAATACAGCCGTACTCCTTGCTTCAGGCGTCACTGTAACCTGAGCCCACCATAGCATTATAAAGGGCAATCATAAAGAAGCAATTCAAGCCCTTGCACTCACAATCTTACTAGGATTTTACTTCACACTTCTCCAAGCCATAGAATACTTCGAAGCCCCATTCACAATCGCAGACGGTGTCTACGGCTCTACTTTCTTTGTAGCTACAGGATTCCACGGACTCCACGTTATTATTGGCTCAACCTTTCTAGCCGTATGTTTATACCGACTAGCCAAACATCATTTTACCTCCGATCATCATTTCGGATTTGAAGCAGCTGCTTGATACTGACATTTCGTAGATGTAGTATGACTTTTCTTATATATTTCTATTTACTGATGAGGATCTTAAATCTTTCTAGTATTAAACTAGTATAAGTGACTTCCAATCACCCGGTCTTGGTTAAACTCCAAGGAAAGATAATGAATCTTCTTATTATAACCCTAAGCATTACCCTCATCTTATCCACAATTTTAGCCGCTATCTCATTTTGACTTCCCCAAATAAACCCAGACTACGAAAAACTATCCCCATACGAATGCGGGTTTGACCCTCTTGGCACAGCCCGCCTGCCTTTTTCCCTTCGTTTTTTTCTAGTCGCTATTCTTTTCCTACTTTTCGACTTAGAAATCGCCCTTCTTCTTCCACTTCCCTGAGGAAACCAATTGGATATCCCCCTAAACACTTTCTTATGGGCCCTAACTATCCTTATTCTTCTTACCCTCGGTTTAATTTACGAATGGTCACAAGGAGGTTTAGAATGAGCTGAATAAGCAGCTAGTTTAAAAAAAATATTTGATTTCGGCTCAAAAACTTATGGTTAAAATCCATAGCTGTTTAATGACTCCTGTCCATTTCGCTTTCTCGTCTGCTTTTATTCTAAGCCTATCAGGCCTAGCTTTTCATCGAACCCATCTTCTTTCAGCACTACTTTGTTTAGAAGGCATAATACTCTCTTTATTCCTTGCACTATCATTATGGTCACTACAGCTAAACGCTACCAATTTTGCAGCAACCCCAGTACTACTTCTAGCATTCTCTGCTTGCGAGGCCAGTGCAGGCTTAGCTCTCCTAGTAGCCACAGCTCGAACCCATGGTACTGACCGGCTTCAAAGCTTAAACCTTTTACAATGCTAAAAATCATTATCCCCACCCTAATGCTTATTCCAACAACCTGACTTTCCTCCCCTAAATGACTATGACCCTCAATACTAGCCCATAGCCTTGTTATTGCATTAACTAGCTTAACCTGACTAAAAAACTCATCCGAGACTGCTTGATCCTCATTAAACCTCTATATAGGAACTGATCCTTTATCCGCCCCCTTATTAGTTCTTACTTGCTGGCTCCTTCCCTTAATAATTCTCGCAAGCCAAAACCACCTTTCAACCGAGCCTGCTAACCGACAACGAACATATCTTATGATCCTGACAACACTACAACTTTTTCTCATTCTAGCTTTCAGTGCCATAGAAATTATCATATTCTATATTATATTCGAAGCCACTCTTATTCCCACCCTTATCCTCATCACCCGCTGAGGAAATCAGGCAGAACGCCTTAACGCAGGGACCTACTTCTTATTTTACACCCTAGCAGGCTCCCTCCCTCTTTTAGTAGCACTTCTCGTCTTACAAAACAATGCAGGCACCCTTTCTCTTCTTACCCTACAATACACCGACTCTACCGCTACAATATCATACACAAACAAACTGTGATGAGCAGGATGTTTACTAGCCTTTCTAGTAAAAATACCACTTTACGGAGTCCACCTTTGACTCCCCAAAGCCCATGTAGAAGCCCCCATTGCAGGATCTATAGTCCTAGCCGCAGTTTTACTCAAACTAGGAGGCTACGGAATAATCCGAATAATGCCAATATTAACCCCACTAACAAAAGAATATTGCTACCCTTTTATTATCCTAGCTTTGTGAGGGATTATTATAACTAGCTCCATCTGCTTACGCCAAACAGACCTAAAATCCCTAATCGCTTACTCATCTGTTAGTCATATAGGCCTAGTAGCAAGCAGCATTCTTATTCAAACACCATGAGGAGTAACAGGCGCACTAATCTTAATGATTGCTCATGGATTAACCTCCTCCGCCCTTTTTTGCCTAGCTAACACAAACTATGAACGCACCCACAGCCGGACAATACTATTAGCACGAGGCTTACAAATAATCCTCCCTTTAATAGCAACATGATGATTTATTGCTAGTTTAGCTAACTTAGCTCTCCCCCCTCTTCCAAATCTAATAGGCGAACTAATAATCATTACTTCCCTTCTAAACTGATCATGATGAACAATTGCACTAACAGGCGCTGGCACTTTAATTACCGCCGCCTACTCCTTACACATATTCCTCATAACCCAGCGAGGCCCCACCCCCACACACACTATTGCTCTTTCCCCCACACACTCCCGAGAACACCTCCTCATAGCCCTTCACCTAATCCCTCTTATCCTTCTTATCTTCAAACCAGAACTAATCTGAGGGTGAACAGCCTATAGATATAGTCCAAACAAACCCTAGATTGCAATTCTAGAAATAAAGGCTCTGCCTTTTATCTTATTAAACATAAAACAAACCCAACCCCCAGCTTTTAAAGGATAATAGCTCATCCACTGGTCTTAGGAACCAGAAACTCTTGGTGCAACTCCAAGTAAAAGTAAACTTCCTCTTCCGTAGATATAGTTTAACAAAAACCTTAGATTGTGATTCTAAAAACAAAGGTTAAAATCCTTTTATCCACCGAGAGAGGCTCGCAGCAATGAAAACTGCTAATTTCCATATCCTTGGTTGGACCCCAAGGCTCACTCGAACGCTTTTAAAGATTGAACCCTACTTCATTTACCTTGAAAATCAACCCCCTTGGTGCAATTCCAAGTAAAAGCCATGCTATACACATTAGTTATACAAATCTCAAGCCTTATTCTCATCTTCATAGCTTTATTATACCCCCTTTTTACATCCCTAACCACCCCCTTTCTCGCCCCCCTTTTTAGCTCCCAAGTTAAAACAGCTGTAAAAACAGCCTTTTTTATCAGCCTCCTCCCTTTAGTTTTAACTCTCAGCGAAGGCATTGAAGCAACCACTACCACATGAACATGATCTAACACCCTAACATTCAACATAAACATTAGCCTAAAATTTGACTATTACTCAATGATATTTATTCCCATTGCCCTTTATGTTACATGATCTATTCTAGAATTTGCAATTTGATACATGCACGTAGACCCAAACATTAACCGATTTTTTAAATACCTACTAATCTTTTTAATCGCAATAATCATCCTAGTTACAGCAAACAATCTATTCCAACTTTTCATCGGCTGAGAGGGGGTAGGGATCATATCCTTTCTCTTAATCGGCTGATGATATGGACGTGCAGACGCAAACACCGCTGCTACCCAAGCAGTAATTTACAACCGTATCGGAGACATTGGCTTAATTTTTTCCATAGCCTGATTTGCAACAAACTTAAACTCCTGAGAGATACAACAAATATTTACTACCCCATACAACATAAACCTCACCTTCCCCCTTATAGGCTTAATCCTCGCCGCCACTGGAAAATCCGCACAATTCGGCCTTCACCCATGACTCCCCTCAGCTATAGAAGGCCCCACACCTGTTTCAGCCTTACTACACTCAAGCACAATAGTCGTTGCTGGTATTTTCCTTCTTATCCGCATAAGTCCTCTTTTACAAAACAATGCCCTTGCCTTAACCACTTGCTTATGTCTAGGAGCATTAACCACCCTATTTACTGCCACCTGTGCTTTAACCCAAAATGACATCAAAAAAATCGTAGCATTCTCAACCTCTAGTCAATTAGGACTCATAATAGTAGCTATTGGATTAAACCAACCTCAACTAGCCTTCCTTCATATTTGTACACACGCTTTTTTCAAGGCAATACTTTTCTTATGCTGCGGATCCATCATCCACAGCCTAAATGATGAACAAGACATCCGCAAAATAGGAGGAATACACCACCTTGCCCCCTTTACATCATCCTGCTTTACCCTAGGCAGCCTTGCTTTAACAGGGACTCCCTTTTTAGCTGGCTTCTTCTCTAAAGATGCAATTATTGAAGCCCTAAACACTTCTTATATCAACGCCTGAGCCCTTACCCTAACCCTTCTAGCCACCTCCTTCACAGCAGTTTACAGCCTACGACTAGTATTTTTTGTATCCATAGGACAACCTCGATTTGCTCCCCTATCACCAGTCAATGAAAATAACTCAACCCTCATCAACCCTTTAAAACGACTAGCTTGAGGAAGCATCCTCACAGGCCTAATAATTACTTCCTACTCTCTTCCCCTAAAAACACCAATCCTATCCATGCCATTAGTACTTAAACTTTCCGCCCTCTTAGTAACAATTATCGGCCTACTCGTAGCCCTTGACCTCGCATTAACCACAACTAAACAAGCCAAACTAACCCCCCAACTACCACTGCACCACTTTTCAAACATACTAGGATTTTTCCCCTTCCTTATGCACCGCCTTCTCCCAAAAATCACTTTAATCCTAGGCCAATCCGCTGCCAACCAAACAATCGACCAAGCCTGACTTGAAAAAACTGGGCCAAAAGCCACTTCTTCAATAACTCTCCCCCTAATCTCCACTACAAGCAACATTCAACAAGGATTAATCAAATCATACATTACTCTTTTTTTCTTTACCATTATCCTCACAACACTATTAACTTTATACTAAACTGCTCGAAGCGCCCCACGTTTTAATCCACGTGTCAACTCTAACACAACAAACAAAGCCAACAATAAAACCCCCGCACTAATTACTAAAATATACCCACCCAACGAATATATTAACGCAACCCCTCCTGAGTCCGCCCAAACCACCGAAAAATCAACACCATTATCCATACACAACAAAGAAAACTCATCCCACTTCGCCCAAAAATTTGAAGCACTCACAATAACCCCTACAATATAAACCACCATAAACAACCCAACAAGCCGACTCCCTCACCCCTCTGGATAAGGCTCAGCTGCTAAAGCAGCCGAATATGCAAACACAACCAATATCCCCCCTAAATAAATTAAAAATAAAACTAAAGACAAAAAAGGACCCCCATGACTAATCAAAACCCCACATCCTATGCCTGCAACTACCACCAATCCAAAGGCAGCAAAATATGGAGACGGATTAGAAGCTACAGAAATCAACCCTAAAACCAAACCAAACAAAAATAAAAACATAATATAAGTCATAATTCCTCCCAGGATTTTAACCAGGACTAATGGCTTGAAAAACCACCGTTGTTATTCAACTACAAGAACCTAATGGCCACTCTACGAAAAACCCACCCCCTCCTAAAAATCGCTAATAATGCATTAGTTGACCTCCCAACTCCCACGAGCATCTCAGCCTGATGAAACTTTGGCTCCCTTTTAGGACTTTGCCTAATTATCCAAATCCTTACAGGACTTTTCCTCGCAATACACTACACCGCAGACATTACAACCGCTTTTTCATCCGTCACCCACATCTGTCGAGACGTAAACCATGGATGACTTATCCGAAACCTACATGCCAACGGCGCTTCTTTCTTTTTTATCTGCATCTACGCCCACATCGGCCGAGGTCTATATTATGGGTCTTACTTATATAAAGAAACATGAAACACTGGCGTAATCCTACTTCTATTAGTTATAATAACTGCCTTCGTCGGTTATGTCCTTCCATGAGGACAAATATCCTTCTGAGGCGCTACCGTAATTACTAACCTTCTCTCAGCTATCCCTTACATAGGAAATACTCTTGTCCAATGAATCTGAGGCGGATTCTCAGTAGACAACGCCACCCTTACCCGATTCTTTACCTTCCACTTTCTCTTTCCATTTATTATCGCAGCCCTCGTGATCATCCACCTTCTTTTTCTTCATGAAACAGGCTCAAACAATCCAATTGGACTAAACTCAAACGTAGATAAAATCTCCTTCCACCCTTACTTTTCATATAAAGACATCCTAGGCTTTGCAGTCCTAATTATTTTACTAACCACTCTATCCCTATTCTCCCCAAACCTACTCGGAGACCCCGACAATTTCACCCCCGCAAATCCCCTAGTCACACCCCCACATATTAAACCCGAATGATACTTTCTGTTTGCTTACGCCATTTTACGCTCTATCCCTAACAAATTAGGAGGAGTTATTGCCCTACTTGCTTCCATCTTAGTATTAATACTAGTCCCCTTCCTTCACACCTGTAAACAACGAACATTAACATTTCGTCCTCTTTCACAACTTCTATTCTGAACCCTAATCGCAGACCTTGCAATCCTTACTTGAATTGGAGGCATGCCCGTAGAAGACCCCTATATTATCATTGGCCAAATCGCATCAGCCCTTTACTTCTCCCTCTTCCTTATTTTAATGCCCCTCACTGGCTGATTAGAAAATAAGCTCCTCTTCAATTAACCTGCTTTAGTAGCTCAGCCCCAGAGCGCCGGTCTTGTAAGCCGGATGCCGGAGGTTAAAATCCTCCCTAATGCCTCAAAGAAAAGAGATTTTAACTCTCACCCCTAACTCCCAAAGCTAGGATTCTAAATTAAACTACTCTTTGTATATATACATATATGTATTATCACCATAAATCTCAATAGAACATAATCCTTTATATGACATATTATTAATAATCAGACATACATGTGTTTATGGAATATAACTTATATATTGTACATATGTAATAAGTATATACTATTATTTAAATACTATAGAAATTTAAGACTCAAATACTTCTAATTAAATAAAGATATACTTTTATTCAACATCCCGACAATTTAAACATTTTAGCTCAATAAGAACCTACCTAAAGTGATTTTTAAAAGCATGACTTGAATGAAGGTGAGGGACAAGTATTTGTGAGGCTCACACTTAGTGAATTATTCCTGGCATTTGGTTCCCCATAACAGGCTAGATAAATAAAATCCCTCATTTACTCTCTCTCAGGTATTTAATACATTCTACTCGTTACCCAACATGCCGAGCACTCTTTCAAAGGGCTATTTATGCCCTTTTTTTTTCTTTTGCTCAGTCCTCACCTGTAAGGCTGCATAAAGAGACGATAATCAAGGTTGTACAATTATTTATGAACTCTCGGACATAAAAATAAGTTTTTCTACTAAATTCTGAAGTAAATCACCCCCTTCTCCCGAGAACTCTTAAATAAAAGTAGACCCCCCTACCCCCTAAACTACTAAGATATCCCACAAAACAAAAGAAACTTGCAAGAACAAAACTTTATTGATTCTAAAAATCATATATTTATATTATTATAATATTGCAAATGCAAATGTAGCTTAATTAAAGCATAACTCTGAAGATGTTAAGAAGGGCCCTAGAAAGCCCCATAAGCACAAAGGCTTGGTCCTGACTTTACTGTCAACTTTAGCTACGCTTACACATGCAAGTATCCGCACCCCTGTGAGAATGCCCAACAGTTCCCTGCCCGGGAACAAGGAGCTGGTATCAGGCACCCTCCCCCCGCCCACGACACCTTGCTCAGCCACACCCTCAAGGGAACTCAGCAGTGATAAATATTAAGCTATAAGTGAAAACTTGACTTAGTTAAAGCTAAGAGAGCCGGTAAAACTCGTGCCAGCCACCGCGGTTATACGAGAGGCTCAAGTTGATAGACAGCGGCGTAAAGAGTGGTTAAGAGTCCATAAAAATAAAGCCGAACACTTTCAAAGCTGTTATATGCATATGAAAGTAGGAAGCCCGCCCACGAAAGTTGCTTTACACAATCTGAACCCACGAAAGCTGGGACACAAACTGGGATTAGATACCCCACTATGCCCAACCATAAACATTGATAGCTTAATACAACTACTATCCGCCAGGGGACTACGAGCATTAGCTTAAAACCCAAAGGACTTGGCGGTGCTTAAGATCCACCTAGAGGAGCCTGTTCTAGAACCGATAACCCCCGTTCAACCTCACCCCCCCTTGCTTTTACCAGCCTATATACCGCCGTCGTCAGCTTACCCTATGAAGGTAAAATAGTAAGCAAAACTGGGTCGCCCCAAAACGTCAGGTCGAGGTGTAGCATATGGGAGGGGAAGAAATGGGCTACATTTACTAATGTAGTAAATACGAATAATGTAATGAAATACACATTTGAAGGAGGATTTAGTAGTAAGTGGAAAATAGAGCGTTCCACTGAATTCGGCCCTAAAGCGCGCACACACCGCCCGTCACTCTCCCCGAGCTATTAACCCAAAAATAACTAATACCTTATAACTGTAAAGGGGAGGCAAGTCGTAACATGGTAAGTGTACTGGAAAGTGCACTTGGAAAAACCAGAGCGTAGCTTAAATAGAAAAGCATCTCTTTTACACTGAGAAGATACCCGTGCAAAGCAGGCCGCCCTGAGACTAAACAGCTAGCCCCAACATTTAAAAACAACATACAACTATTCATACCCCCTAATACACTATTTTATATAATCAAACCATTTTACCCCCTAAGTACGGGCGACGGAAAAGGGCCTCTAGGAGCAATACAAAAAGTACCGCAAGGGAATGCTGAAAGAGCAAATGAAAAAATCCAGTAAAGTAAAAAAAAGCAGAGACTAAAACTCGTACCTTTTGCATCATGATTTAGCCAGAAGCACACAAGCAAAGAGAACTTTAGTTTGTAACCCCGAAACTAAGTGAGCTACTCCAAGACAGCTTATTAATAGAGCCAACCCGTCTCTGTCGCAAAAGAGTGGGAAGAGCTTCGAGTAGAGGTGACAAACCTATCGAACTTAGTCATAGCTGGTTGTCTAGGAACTGAATAAAAGTTCAGCCTCTCAGCTTCTTTTCTCCAATAAACCTCTCGTATAACCTGAGCCCTAAGAAACTAAGAGAGTTAGTTAAAGGGGGCACAGCCCCTTTAAAACAAGACACAACTTTTTAAGGCGGATAAAGATCACACTTACTAAGGCAATATGTTCTAGTGGGCTTAAAAGCAGCCACCTAATAGAAAGCGTTACAGCTCTGACATCTAATACAACCTTTAATACAGACAATCCTCTCTAACTCCCCTAATTTTACTAGACCGCCCCATGCAACCATGGGAGCGATTATGCTAACATGAGTAATAAGAAGGCTATGGCCTTCTCCTAGCACAAGTGTACATCGGAACGAACCCTCACCGAATATTACCGGCCCCAATCAAAGCGGGCACTGGAAAAAAAACAAATAACTAGAAAAATTTCCAACACATTACCGTTAACCCTACACTGGCATGCCTACAAGGAAAGACTAAAAGAAAAAGAAGGAACTCGGCAAACACAAGCCTCGCCTGTTTACCAAAAACACCGCCTCTTGCAAAACTAATGAATAAGAGGTCCTGCCTGCCCTGTGACAATAGTTTAACGGCCGCGGTATTCTGACCGTGCAAAGGTAGCGCAATCACTTGTCTTTTAAATGAAGACCTGTATGAATGGCATAACGAGGGCTTAACTGT
>JAUMHG010000281.1:14427-25615 GCA_032359395.1 Enteromius anoplus
GATCTGCAAGGAGGAATGGCAGAGGATCCCCAAATCCAGGTGTGAAAAACTTGCTGCATCTTTCCCAAAAAGACTCACGACTGTATTCCATCAAAAGAGTGCTTCTCCTAAATACTGAGCAAAGGGTCTGAATACTTATGACCATGTGATATTTCAGTTTTTCTAGTTTAATAAATCCGCAAAAATCCTGTGTTTTTCTGTCAATATGGGGTGCTGTGTGTACATTAATGAGGGAAAAATGAACTTAAATGATTTGATTGCAATATAACAAAGAGAGAAACTCTGAATACTCTCCGTACCCACTGAAAATATTTATTAAAACGATAATTATCTCACAATTCTGGCTTTCGTTTAATTCTCAAAATTGGGAGATATGAACTCACAATGGTCCAAAAAAGTCATAATGAAAATAAAAAAAGTTTTCTGAACAGTGACATTTAAAATAAAAATGTAGAGAAATAAGTCTAAATTACAAGATGCCATTTAGACTTTAATTTTTCTTAGGGAAAATTAAAAATTTAAATGTGATATTATTATTATTACTATTATTATTATAAATATATTCATTATTTCCCTATTAATCTTTATTATTTTACATATATGACTTTAAATTGTATTGTATAATGTTGTAATAAATATCTATGTACAAAAATAGAGATATTCTGTCACTTAAAAATGAGACAAAAAGTTAAATTCTATTATTTATATATCCCAATTTTTATTTATTTATAATTTATATCACACAATTCTGACTTGGGTATATTTTTTAACACTTTTTCCATTTTCATGCAGTAGCAAAAACGGGTTTCCATAAATCAGGGCTATTATAATTAACTACAACTAATTTTTATAAAAAAATTTTAACGAATAACTTTAAAGGAAAATAAACGAACTGAAAAAAACCTACTCAAAATATTAAGAAAAACAATACGTGACCAAAGTGTATCAACTAGAGCAACTAGAAGCTTTAATGCCTGGTAAGTTTTGTCCCTAATAAGAGCAGCTGTAAATCTGACCATCCAATCAATACTAAATCAATGGCCGGCCCCTGTTACAGCTGTCCTGTGTAATTGTCTCCCCCTGCTGGCTCATCCACTGTAACTAATTAGCTGTGAGTGTCTGAGAGCTGACGTGGGATTCTTTTTCCCTGGGCTCCTGAATCTCATGTCCTTGGAAGCTACAGCTCTTCCTGGAGTTAGTCCATACTGTTATTTAGCGCTTGGCAAAGAAAATGCAAAAGTAACATGAACCAGGCAGATAAACTTTGATACAAAAAAAGTTTTGCTATGCTTCCCCGTCTCGCGGGAGTAATGTTGTTTTCTGGGCTTTGATAGAACTGAATTCTTTCCAGCTTTATTCACAATGCCAGTGGTTTCCAATGTTGTAAATAAATAAATAAATAATGGTAATGACACTCATTCATTACTTTAAAAAGCTGGCACGAAAAAGCACTTGATTTATTAATTATCAACCCCTGGATACTCGCATAAATCAGTCGACATAAGCATAATGATAAAGGAATGAATGCAGCACGTACGAGTCCTCATCTTCTGCGTCTTCATCACATTCAGCGCCGTACTTGCAGTTGCTGCATTTTGTGATCTTCTTGCCTGAATCTATGCCTGATCCTTCATATTCTGTAAAACAGTGAGAACACAAGTTAAAACAAGGTCATGTCATAAAGCATTTTCATTCGCACTAAGGAACACTCTGAATATCTATTGCTGCCTTATTTATATGAAATACTTTAACTGTTAAAGTTAACTGTCACAGTTGTCCATTTGATTAATTATTAATTTGTTAATTGCGATTAATCGCATCCCAAATAAAAGTTTTTGTTTACATAATATATATTACTTATATAAACATACACACACATACATTTACATATTTAAGAAAAATATGTTGTCATATTAAATATATTCATATACAATATAAATTATATGAAAACAAATTAATCGCGATTAAGCGCATCCAAATTAAATGTTTTTCTTTACTTAATATATTTGTATGTACTGTGTATATTTAATAAGTATATATAAATACAAACACATGCATGTATATATTTAATGAAAATATGTTATGTTTATAAGAACATAATACATGGATGCATTTAAATGTAAATACCTTTTTTAAAAATATATACTGTACGTGTGTGTTTTAATATGAACATAGTAAATAAAGACAGCATAACCACATATTATGTAAAGAAAAACTTTTATTTTGCATGTGATTAATCACGATTATTCGTTTGCCAGCACTAAATACACACATACAGTATAGATTTTGAAAATATGGATTTACATGCACATATTTATATTTGTATAATTTATTTTAGATACATTTTAAAATATATTTACTAAAAAAATACTTTTTTGTCTTACTTATATAAATGTGTGTGTATTTTATAAATACACACAGTACAATTATAGTACCTGTACAGCACAATAAATATACAGAACCCATTTGTATTATGTTTATATTATATACATTCACACACCAAAATATGAATCTTTAGTGCATGGGTGAGAAGACTGGTGTGAGGTGTCAGACAGTGAAGACGCTCACCTGGAAGCTGTTGGAGAGTCCGAATGAGCAGGTGGCGCTCTGCTGGCACTCGGTGAAGTTCCAGCCCAGACTGCAGCCCAGACCCTCACACGCCTCTGTGAAGTTCAGCGGTAGACTGTCGTTCATGTTCCCGGAGGCGTCGCGCAGCACACACGCTCCTGCCAAAGAAACCATGCTATAATACACACTAAAAAATGCTCAATCAGTCGACCACTTGAGACATTCAAACACTGTCTTTATTAAATCAAACAGAAGCACCACAAACTGAGACAGACTCAATCCAGAAGAACTGTGCCAACGTCTCCAAGATGAAGAAAAAACACACCTGGAAATCTATTTTCTGTAGCTGAATATACTAGTGGCCTAAGATTTGTGCACAGTACTATATATATATATATATATATATGCATGTGTGTGCATTTATACATAATTTACACAGCACACACACAGATATTACATAAACAAAAACTTTTATTTTGGATGTGATTAATCTCCATTAATTATGTGACAGCACTAAACTATTAAACTCTCACCCACGGTTGAAGAAATGGCTAAATAGCTCATGGTGGTCCAGAATATGGCCATCAGTGTCCCTCTTGGTATGGCAACCTCAGGCTCCTAAACGTTCACAAACAGAGGATTTAATGAATACCTTGAAGCCATCATCGCAAGTCTTTACTGTCGTCATACATTCATTCATTTAACCATTCATGTATTCAAGAACTGTAAAAATCCATGAAGACCTCAAAGTATTGGATTTCAGCACGTTTACCTTCAGATCTCCTGAGATGTTTGCTCCAGCGAGGATGCCAATGGCAGACGGGAAGAAGATGGCAAACATTCTGAAGAAGTTGCCGTCTGATCCTCTCCAGTCTGGGAAGAGGTTCTCCAGGAAGATCTCGCCTGGGGAAATAAACAATGTTATGCAAAATATTTTAGTTAAATTATGCAAGATCATTTTTGGGGTGTGTTGATCGGAAGTTAGCATCACAAATGAAACGTCTGTCGTCAGTTTAAACATTCTTGTGTTATTTTAAAACTGTAGAGTTTTAATGAACACTAATACTAAACTTTGTTTTTCTTTTTTTTCCACATAATACTTCATAGTGATAATGTCTTTCAAATAGGAAAAGGGCAAAAAGACAAAGTTTCATGGAAAATAACTGTTTTGTATGTCAGTCAAAAGCCATAAACTAAGCAAATGTAACATAATTTTTATTTCCAAGCAAATGTGGCATGAATCATTATGTATTTGTATTTGTATGATACTAACTAATCTTATCTGGTTTTATAGAAGTTAAATATTTCTAAACCCATTAAACTTTCTAGGAAATGACTAAATCCTATCTAGATCTTGACAGACAGTTCATTACAAAACATTTGTAAAATACCAAACATGCAGACAGACAAATAAACACTTAGCACTCACTGCGGTAGTTGAAGAAACCTATGGACTGCTTCTGGGGAGTCGCAGGAATCACAGTGCCAACAAAATAGTTGGTGAAAGACACCATAAGGACCAAGAAGAACAGGATCTGAGTCTATGAGAGAATGAAAGAGAAAGCTGATGATGTGATGCTCTGTGTCAGGTTTGTGAACCTCTAGAGGAGTGTGAGGGAACTGCAGGCTCATGATGTTCACAGAGTGGCTCAACATCAAAATACACATGTTAAGAAAATGCAATAAAATAATCTTTTTGAAATAGTTAGCTATATTTAAAATCTAGAATTGTAAGTAAAGTTTAGATCAAATGGATGACAAAAAAAAAAAGTCAGGAACCCTGAATGAGAAACGTTTTGAGAAATAACTGCAGTGACTTTACTGTAAAACGCATGTTTATTTTCAGGACTGTACCTTAGACTCCCACTCCATCCCAGCCAGTGAGATGAGAAGCAGCACAGTGACTGTGATGGATCCGACAATCCGGACGTCATTGATTGAATCCACAATTTGGGAGTCATACTCCTGTTGCATAAAAAGCATATAATATATCATAATCATGCACATCTAACAATCCCACGCAACAAAAGCACTGTGTTCATCATGCTTACAACGAGCAGATCTCTGACGGTCTCTGAAAATCCCACCGTGTTGAGTGCACAAGCCAGAGCGTTGGCGAAAGAAAACACCACGCCGATGGGACCCCCCAGCTCAGGACCCAGAGTACGGGAGATCATGAAGTACGCACCACCTGACGGGTGGAGGGTGTAAAGAAACATGATGCCTGCTGGTTGCTTAATGGACAAAAGAGGCTATGCTTAACACGATCATATTCTGAGTCCAGTCCTTCTTCAGTTGTTCAGATTTCAGCTATCGTATCAGATCAAAATGGGTAGTTTAAATGTTTTGATATGGACCAAACTTTACAAATATAGACCATTCTGATACACATTAAACCGGATTTTAAACTGGATAATAATTCAAGACAGAATATATTGGAGTTTTAGCCCAGAAATAAAAGAGCATACTTCTCTCCAATAAGTCACATCGTTATACATCTGTCGAACAAACCCTGAAGGACAAGTTACTCAGAGCATCACTGATAATCACAATCTGATCAGTTTGGCGTCACCAGTGACTCACCAGAAGAGACTTTTCCATTGGTGGAAATAGCAGATACAGAGAGAGCCGTGATGGAGGTCACAAGGGCTGACATCAGTATAATTACCCATGTCAGAACTAGAACAGATGAACGGGACACAATGTCTGTACAGAGCCCGCAAAATAGACACAACACATGAAAGATAACTGTGCATCAGAGATAACGCACAGTTCTGGGAAGTCCTTCTGTAAAAGTTTATTATTTTTTTATTTAAGGGATTTCTTGGGCAACATTATCTTTAACAAAGCAAATAACCTGTATTTTCATTACAGCAAGTCACATTATCGTATTGCAGTTTATCTTGAACGACCGAGTGAACCACTTTACGGGATTATTTGACATATTAATAAAACACAGGCTTACGGATTCCTGCTTGAGATGTGATCCAGGACAATCGCAGGAACAGAATGACTCCCCAGATGTTCAACATGCAGCGGATCTGAAAGACAGAAGCGGAGCGTGTATGCACGTGTGTGTTTGCCCATTAGCACACGCTCATGTGAACTTTTGACGGTTTCTCACCATGACCCCAACGACCCATCCAAAGCGCACCGGCGTGGCGGCCTTTCCTCCTGTCTCCTTTTCCTTGGACTCGTTTCCAGTCTCCTGTAACACAGAAACGCTTCCCCTGCCAGAGTCGCCCGTGTTACTGACCGACTCTGCATCCTAAACCAACACACACACATTCACAATTAAAGCTCACACAGTCACTCTAAAGTAGCCCACATTACAACAGAGTGACTGTAGTGAATCCGTATTAGTCTTTAGATTTCATTTTTTAGGCTTTATGGTTTGATGCTGGGATGCTGGTTTAAGCAGGTCCTTTACTGGTTTAAAACCAGCTTAAAGCAGCATCCCAGCATAAAAAAAATACCTAACCAGCATATGCTGTTTTTTTCAGTAGGGTAATCTGTTCTATCAGTATATTATAGCATGCCTAATAAACACAAAAACTTGTGGTATTGATAGCAAAAATATAGACTTTGTCTATAGATGGCACACAGGTGTTTGGCATGCATTTACATTTAATAGGGTACTCAGTTCTCGCGTGTATATGATCTACCTCACAGCCCTAAACCTACCTCCAAAAGTCAATTTCTGTGTATCTATAACACAAGTTTTCATTTCTACTAATTATAGGTGGGCTATTCTGTTAAAACATGAATAGGTCTAGCTAAGAATAACAAAGCATAACTGTTTATATTTTTATGAATGCAACAATAAAATAAAGTTCACAAACACCAGTTTGCAACCTCGAGAATAATAAATAGCCACTTATTTGTACAGCTTTATAACGGTGTAAACAATAAAAATAAGACTAAGAATAAGATAGTGAGTCTTGAATTTGTGCTTGTGTTTCTATTCCTTGGATGGAGTAGAATTGGTTCATTGGCTGGTAGTCAAAAGTGTATTAAAAATGAGGCCCTTTTTAACTTTTAATATTTTTAAAACAGCATATGACCCACGTCAGCAGCCTTGCGCAGAGTCTCGAGGGATGGCCTGCTGCGTCGGATGCGGCCCGTGGCGGTGGCGTTGGCATAAAACTCCAGATGCGGCATGGCATCTATGGTGCTGTATATGGAGGGACGTCTGTTGTCCTGCCTTGAGTTCACGACCTCTGACCCCCTCCGTGTCGGTGTTTCCATTGTGATAGACGTCTCGCTGCCGGTGCTGTAAGAGGAGTAATGCGGTGGAGCCTCTTCACTCACCGAGAAGCGACCTGGGGACAAGTTCTCGGTGCCCTCCAGCCTGCGTTTGGAGAAGCGGTGACCCATCTGTACACTTAAAAAATCAAACTATCAGCCTTCCCTGGAATGCAAATAAATAAATGGATAATTCATTAAAATATTATCTATCCTAACTGTATCGTTTATTTTAGAATAAAGATAAAAAGGACAAATATTTTTTGAATAAATACATAATAAAATCTTTATTTCACTGTTTAGTCATTATATTAGTCATCATTTTTTACATGATTTACCCACAGTTAAATCAACAGAATGAAGAAAGAAAGATTCTCCAACACTTCCAGACTAATACTGCTTTAACTGGTGACATTGATATGTGAACTCTTTGTACAGACAGATTTGTCTTTGGGCAAAATAGTAGATATGAAGAAAGAAAAGAAGAGGTTTGATTTACTCCACTTACTTTATGTTTTTTGACGGCTGCTCTCCTCTCTTAATTCCTGAATGAGTGAAATGAACAAATAGATCACAACACCACTAACAGAATGATTCTTTCATCTTCTTTTGAGCAGGTTGGTCTTCTGTTATCATCTTGGCTTTCTTAATTTATAGCAAAAGTTGCACCTCCTCTCATCCCATGCGTAACTGATGACATAAGAGATGCCAAGAGCTCAGTTTCCTCTTCGGATTCTCCTGATAACGGTGTCGGTGTCAATCATTAACCCAAATCATGACACATAATATGAGACTGATATTACATTGCATGCAACAACAAATAGAAAAGGTGGTATAAAGAGCAAAAAATTGACTTCTGATGGATTTCAAGATATGATTGAAAGCTTACGATATAGTCAACATATTAAGGAGATTAAAGCGTTTAACTTTAGTTGAACTGACAGTGCCTTATACAACCAACACAAAGGGAAATCTACAGCAAAAGGCACATAAGTAGTGGACTTTATTGTTAGGCTACTGATTTTATGATCTTTTGGAAAAACTCCTTTTACAAACTTTCTAGACTTTATGACCTTGAGGTCTTAAGTTCACTGGTGTGAAGAAACGAGTGATCTTGGATAGGAAACGTTTAATATAGATGCTTTACACAAGCGTGAAATATGCCATAATCTGTCTCCACAAGTTTGTATAAAAACCTTATCTTGAACAATTTGTTGGCTATAACGGCTCATTACTGATTACTGTCAGATCATTCCTGGAAATAAGCACAGCACTCAATATATGGTCCAGGATTAATGTTTTATCGTGTCGTGTAAACAGCTCTATTAAAACATTTTATTAAAACCGGGATGTTCACATGCTTTCAGTCACACCGACATCTAGCCTGTCGATTCAGCTTGCAAGAGCAAACACCTTTATTTGATTTTATTTTATTTCATTGAAAGACATGCTAATAGCCTGATGCTGTACAAATATATACGAAACATAAAAATTAGAGTTAATAAGCAAACCTATTAGCCTACATTTTAAATAGAAGGCAATTTTAATTACAAACATTGAAATAAACTTTAAACACAGGTCGATCACACAGGCCTATACAAATCATTTACATTTACAAAAACATTTACACAAAATAAAAAGCCAGATTGTCCAGACATTAATCAAACAAAGTAGTCAGTAAATGAAATAATAATTAAATTAAACAGCCTAAAACATCTGATGAGACTAAAACATAACATTTTAATCGAATATATCGCAAGCTATTACTTTTTTATTCCCTCCTTACGATGAAATATGACGCGTATGTTAGTTAATGTTAATAATGTTAATTAACCATATGCTATCTTACATTAGGTTACAGTTCTTTCCTTTCCTCTTTATTTGAGGTCACGCGCATCGCCTGTGTCAGGATAACATTGCGCGCGCTGCAGCCAACATCTATTATTAGTCCATCAGAAACAAACACATCTCGCCACAAATAAACCCCACAGACGGCCGTCTAAAGTGACTGTAGCTCGGATCACACGCAGAACCACAAACAGACTTAAAATTGCATTTTTACAACAACTTTGTTCTTTCTTTTCAGTTCCACGGAAACGCTTTCGCAGGCTGCAGCTGGTTTAAGGTGAGCGCGCAGAGCTTCGTCTGATATTTAGGATAAAAGTAACGGTGAGCCGGAGCAGGTTAAACTGTAATGAAGGGAGTATTGCAGAGTCATTATTCATATTCAGGAGCTTTCGTGTGTCAGTCAGAGTCAACATGCCCGTGTCGCCTGAGAGTGTGTTTCAGCGGGGTCACCTCTGATATAATGACCGTGATAAAGACTCACAGAACAATGCCAATGAATAAAACGTAAAAAACATTACTGCCAATAGAAGTTGTTTATTAACTTTTTAGAAGATAAAGCATGTTGTAACACGTGCTTAAAAACTGGTACACTACTGTAATATTGTGAAATAGTACTGAGATTTCTAATATTGGTTTCCTATTTTTAATAATTCCTTTCTGTGACGCAGCTCTGGTCAGTCTTTACTCCATATTTCAGTCTCCCATGACTCTCCAGAAATCATTCAATCTGAGTTGAATCTGTCTTGCTTAATATTTCTAATTGAACATGTGTTGTCCTTGATTCTTTGATTAATAAAATGTTTAGAAAGAATATAATTTACTTAAAATACAAATATTTTGTAAAAATAAAAGTCTTTACCATCACTTGTTTTTTTTTGTTTTTAAAAAAAATCAATTTAACAGATCCTTACTAAATAAAAGTATTGATTTCTGTCAAGGAGAAAAGAAAGAAAAACATTACTGACCCAAACGTTTGAATAACTTTTGTAATACTTTTATTTTTCTTTGTATCAATAATGAATCCTGAAAAAAAGTATCACTGATCCCCAAAATTAGCAGTTTTCAACACTGTTTATAAATCAGCATATTAGAATGATTTCTGAAGGATCATGTGACACAGAAAAGTGGAGTGCGGAAAAATTAGCTTTACATCACAGCAATAAATACATTTTAAGTGATATTTTAGTCAAAAATAATATATCACAAAAATGTTTTTATCAAATAAATGCATTCTTATCCCTCCATATTATTATTGTTATTATTATTGTTTTATTATCTCTTGTAAAGCAAAATTTTAAAGAAAATGTTTTGTTGGTCCAACTTCATCCTGATGACAGAGCCAACAGTAGCACTACTCTGCATGAAATGTTTCAGATAATTGTTCGTTGACTGAATGTTTTTACACTTTTAATAGGCTTCCAATGTCTCAGTACAGAACTAGAGGGAAATTAGAGAAGAAGGTGGCAGATAGGTCCATTCATCTTCAGTCTTCTTCTGCGAAGAGCAGACATGCGGGTGGAGAAAGAGGAGAAGAGGAAGCTGCAAGTCACATATCTTCCTCAAGTGTAAAAAGAAACGAAAAAAAATCAGTTGTCCCTCCAACTCCTCCCACATCAACCCATTCTCCACCCACCATCAGAAGACCTCCTCCTATAGAGCCTCAATTTAAGCCGGAGCTCCGTCCCTTTGTGTTTCCCACACACTGTGATGCTCTCTTCGACTCACTGCGAGGAGTCAAGGAGGAGGGGCTTTTGCTGGACTGCAGTTTAAAACTCCTAGGAAAGTCCCACAAGGCTCACCGACTGGTGCTCGCTGCTGTCAGTCAAGCAGCAGAGGCGTGGCTGTTATGTGGGGAGGCGGGGCTTAAGGAACTGGAGCTGGACGGAGCACGGGTGACTCCTGCAGGACTGAATGTCGTACTGGACTTCAGCTACACTGGAGAAGTGGACAGAGGAGAAACAAACGAGCTGCTGGAAGCCTGCAGGTGTTTACAGGCGGAAAGACTCGAGAGACTGTGTGTCAAAGATGCTGTGGTCAGCGGGAGTGAAGAGAGGGATAGAAGTCTGAGGCTCATCCGAACACTGTGGGAGAGAAACATTGGCTGTGATGTCATCATACAGACAGACAGAGGAGACCGTTTCCCTGGTAACTGCGAGATCTGAAATTCAAGCACATATAATATAATTAAATTAATAGCAATAATTAAAAAAAAAAAATATTAAATGTACTCTTTTACTTTTCTGAAAAAGTAATTAGCTAGACTAACATAATTTTTTTTCACAATGATGTGAAATGACTGAATAAGTATAAATGAGGAACGTTTAAGTCAAATTTAAAACGAGAATGCAGTACAATTAGGATGTCAAAGGCTATTTCATTATACACAAAATTAAAATATTGCTAAAAAGTTAAAAATTAGAATATAAAACAAATATATATTTTACAGGGACAACATTTAAAGTGCCCCTATTATGCCATTTTAAAGGTGGCTAATATTGTTTTATGAGTGTCTTAAAACAGGTTTATG
>JAUMHG010000281.1:41997-54959 GCA_032359395.1 Enteromius anoplus
TCTGCCTCTAATTAATTAGATTAATTTTTTTAATCGAGTCCGGGCCCTAGTTAAAACATTACATCCGGATGCACAATAAATAGGTTCTTATTAACATGTTACTTTGCGTGATGACGTCATTGCATGATCGTAACTCAAAACTACATCATTATGTAGTATACAAAATAATTAATGTTTTCTTAAATTGACTGACCATCTCAGCAAAAACATTATTTGAAATATGTCCATTTAGATTTGTATGAAAAATATAGTTGACTGTTTGTAAAATTAATACAAAGACTTTTTGATAAGAATTCTTTATATATATATATATTTAATATAACATTGATAATGATCAGTTACATTCTTTTTAAACAATCACAGCTTGTGTACTTGCTCTTTTTAACTTGTGAAATTAACACATCTGTGAAAGTGACTATTATAGCACTATTGGAATTTATTGCTACCTAAATTACCAACAATTATGCATGTTAAAAAATATCAGTAAACTAACAGTTATGAAAAACAATTTAAGTTAGCAATTTATCTTGAATGTGATATGTGTGTGTTGAAAATTGCTAAAAGTAGCCAAATGAATGTTAAAAATTGCTAAATTTGTTGCCAGGTGGTTTTTGAAAAAAAAAAAGTTGCTAGGGTAGTATGGAAAGTTACTAAATCTAGCAACAAAATTGCTAAGTTGGCAACACTGCTTGCGTCATCATAACATGGTGTTCAATGCACCACCGTGTCGGTTTATAAAAAAAAAATTGTGGGCGTTGCTTTTTATTAAACAAGCTTTGAAGCTTCTGTGTTGAATGTAACATCACTACTACTTATCTGGCCTTGCTTCTTGTGTCATGGTCTTCAGAACACAATTTAAGATTTTTGGCGATGAAAACCGAGAGATTTCACTCTTCCATTGACTGCCAAACAATTACCACTTTTAGGATGCAGAAAAGTCTGAAAAACGTTGTCTGAATGCTCCATATGCCATCAGCGGTTCAACTGTAATGTTATAAAACTACGAGTCGAGAATACTTTTTGTGCTGAAAGAAAACAAAAATAATGGCTTTATTTAACAGTTCGGCACTGTAACATCACCATATAGTGCCATTTTGGACAGCATCCTGTACAGCAGTTTGCAGTTCTATGTTAAATGCACAGAATTCTTTAACTGTGTTTATTGCCTGTCTTGCAATTTACAAAGTGGTTGCAATTAAATTATTTTATCTAAACAAGTTTAGTTGACTAACCTTCAACTAAATTTATTTAAATGTAGCTAAAATAAAAACGCTGCATATTTGACTTTAACATTCACTACTTGTTACAAAGATGCCATTAAATACTATCTTTATGTTGTTTCTACATTAATTTGGAGCTTTAATGTGAAATTGCAATTTATTACATTAAAAATTTGCTATTTACTTGATTGCATGTTAACCTTTCATGTTGTTGTTGGTTTAATATTTGTTTATTTTCCAGCTAATTATGCTTTTTAATTTTATTTCTTATTTTATAGGTCACCCCAAAAAGATATTGGGATGACTGCCTCCACTCGGCCCCCTTCAAATTTTCAGTTCAATAATCTGGCCCTCAAATGAAACAAATTAAATAGCCCTGGTCTAGTGTGTGCAATCAGATGTTTATAAGGCTAAAAACCGGTTGAAACTGCCATCATGACTGTGGTCTCCCATGGTTTTTAAATGGGTTAAAACTTGAAAATCAACTGCCTGTTCAAGTGGAGACAGGCAATGTGTGAACTGATACTGACAGAAATCTAATCTTGTTATCTAGGATCTGAATGATTTACCAGTGAATCTGAAGACTCCACTGATGATGAGGAAATCAAAAGCCATCAAATTCAACCATCCTTCATATGTCGATGAACTGAACCTCAGCATACAGATTTCACTGTGGATTGCTTTTCTTCTTTCTGCACGTCCTGCTCTCAAGTTTAAACCTACAGAGATTAATGGCATCACAAGGTGGAGAGAAACCAATGCATCTACGACCAACATTCCACTACTTCATCTGATGTGTTGTTGAAACCATTATGGAGCTTATGAAGTCTGGAGAAGAAACGTTTGACCCTGCTTTCGAATAAACCTCTCTTGTACTTTATGCGACCATGATTCATTTAGGGATCATATTGTTAATTGCTGCAACTTTTAATTTCAAACTGTGTTTAAGTGTGTGTGCTCATGCTGAATATGAGAGAGAAGGAGAATGCTGCCCCATGTGTGCACCAGGTACATTGTTTAGCAGCAGTGTACACATCCTGATTTGGCCAAGTACTATGTGTCCCTAGGTCAACATATTTTGTTGACCCTGGAACAACATTTTAATGCAAAAATATAGTCTTAACCATATTTCTACACCAGTGCTTTCAAACCCTGTCCTGTAGGCCCCCTGCCCTGCACATTTGGTATGTCTCCCTCAAGCACTGCTCTGCACCTAAACCTAACCTTACCCATGAGTAATGCCTAAAATCAGGGTAGAATGGGAAAAATAAGAGGAAATGATAGATGACTGGCCCTGATGTACAAGCACCAAACACTGATTGTAAGGCTAAACTTCACAAAAACTATAAACTGTTTCTTCAAATCTGATTGGCTAATCACAATGCTGACATGTTGCACTTGGCAAAATCAGGTTAACACAGCAGTGTAGGGCGACAAGAAACTTATATATATATATTTAAATGTTAATATGTATTACTTTATTCTAGAGTCCCTTTGTTCCTTTTTAGGAAACTGTGTCTATTGGCACTGTACTGTTGACACGAGCACAACTTGTATTCCATGTCCTCCATCAACTTACCTTGATGAACCAAATGGGTTGGAAAAATGCTTTTCCTGTTCTGTGTGTGATGCAAGTATGCATTTTTCCAAATTAAGATGTAAAACACAGAAATGACTTCTAGTACATTTATTTATATGAGAATTTTTTTTTCACAGGACTAGGTCTAAAAATAAAGAAAACCTGCACACGCTCTGCAGATACTATCTGTGAGCCGTTGGAAGGATTCTATTGCACTGAGCGAAAGAAGGAAGGCTGCAGGTTTGCTTTGAAACATTCTGAATGCGACCCTGGACAATATGTCAAACAAACAGGTGAATATTTTAGAACAATGGACAAGGAATACTAGCTTTACTAAATATGTTGACTCAGAAACAAAAATAATATCAATAATTCTTGTAATGACAAACTCCCATTAATACAGTCATTATCTTAATATCATTATAGGAACAGCATTTGCTGATACCGTATGTGGTAACTGCATAGAAGGGACTTATTCTAATGGCTCTTTCACTGCCTGTCTACCACATTCAAAGTGAGTGATTTACATAGAGTGTTTAAAGATATACTAATATGACCAGATGCTAACAGTGTTCACATTTCAATAGTTCACGCTTCCTCGTAGTAAATGAATAAGCGAATTTGGCGTGCTGTCTGGGGGGCCAGCCGGAAGAACGGCGAACTCTGAACCCTAATGGTTTGAACCCTAGCATGGGCAAGAGTTTGGGGTGCCGCTCGGTCTCCGTCTGCCCCCCCGGAAGGCGTGAATCAAGGGAAGTGGCGGAGGTGGGGTGCACGAAAGCGAGATGCGGGAGAAGGGAAGCTGGGATATTTATAGTGAAGGGGAAATTATTTGATTGGGTGTGAATTCACAAGGGAATGATTAGATGACGGGCTTCCAGCCGTGTGTGATTAACTCGTTCACGATCCTCTCGAAATATGTTTTTTGCAAAACATTCACTTATAGTTGTGAGATTAAAGGCCTTGAAGTAAAACCAGGAACATTGTCGTCTGATGTGGAATGTGGGGAGAACGTTCCAATTGCCATCATTGTTGGAGTCATTGTTGGAGTCATTGTTGGCATTCTGATGACTGCTGTCATCTTTTGCAAATTTAAATCAAAGAGACAGGCTATTGACAGAAGTAAGATTTTAATACAAAAATATATTGATAAAAATAAAACATTAAGGTGTTGTGCAAGTGCTAATGTAATTGTTTTGTGTTTTAGGTATGCCAGTATTTTCACTACCAATACAAGAGAGTGGTGGTCAGTGTGAACCAGTAAGTGTATAATTAAACTGTGTGCAAGATGATACTATATTTGCTTGTATTTTAATTATTATTAGTAGTAGTAGTAGTGCTAAATGTAAGATTTTATTTTTTTAAAACTTCAGTGCAAAGGGGTCATGTCAGAAGGAAGCAAACTTAACATAATCAAAGAGCTCAGTTTATCTTGATTTCTGCATTTGTTTGACTTTCAGAAGCCCTTCTTAATTTAAGAAATAAGCAGCAGAAAGTTATTGCAAATAATGTAACGCATAACATAAGTGTATTTAATAGAATTAACCTTTTACAGACCTCACCAGACTCAGTGACCCCTCTTATATTGAACAAGAGTAGGTAAGACCCTTCCACTTCTACATAACCTTACTTTATACAGGGTGGGCCATTTATACACCTTAAAAAAAATGGGAATGGTTGGTGATAATAACTTCCTGTTTGTGCCACATTAGTATATGTAAGGGGGGGAAACATTTCAAGATGGGTGGTGACCATGGTGGCCATTTTGAAATTGGCCATTTTGGATCCAACTTTTGTTTTTTCAATAGGAAGATGGTCATGTGACACATCAAACTTATTGCGAATTTCACTAGAAAAACAATGGAGTGCTTGGTTTTAACTGAACTTTATTGTTTCATGAGTTATTTACAAGTTTGTTTACAGCCATTGACATGTCGCAGAGGTTAACACGTGAGGAGCGGATAGAAATTGTGTTGATGTCTGGTGAACGCAGTAACCGGGTCTTTGCAGCAGATTTCAATGCAAGACACCCTACGAGACCACCCATCTCCCATGCTGCGTGAAACTGGTTCAGTGTTGGATTTGCCAAAATGTGGACGAATGAAAACTGTCACTAATGAAGAAACATCAGTGGCTGTCCTAGCTTCATTCAGCAAGAGCCCACAGCGTAGCACTCGTTGCTGAGTTTTTCCAGCAAGATGGTGCACCACCACATTATGGGTGTCAGGTCTGAGCATTCCTAGATGAACAGTTTCCCAGAAGGTGGATTGGTCGTCGTGGGCCAGTTGAATGGCCCCCAAGGTCTCCTGATCTGACCCCCTTAGACTTTTATCTTTGGGGTAATCTGAAGGCAATTGTCTATGCTGTGAAGATACGAGATGTGCAGCACCTGAAACTATGGAAACTGGAAGCCTGTGCTAGCATTTCTCCTTCTGTGTTGCTAACAGTGTGTGAAGAGCTGGAGAAGAGGGTTGCATTGACAATCCAACACAATGGGCAGCACATTGAACACATTTTATGAGTGGTCAGAAACTCATGAAAGAATAAAGTTACGTTAAAACCAAGCACAGCGTTATTTTTCTTGTGAAGTTCCCAATAAGTTTCATGTGTCACATGACCCTCTTCCTATTGAAAAAACAAAAGTTGAATCCAAAATGGCAGACTTCAAAATGGCCACCATGGTCACCACCCATCTTGAAAAGTTTCCCCCCTCACATATACTAATGTGCCACAAACAGGAAGTTAATAACACCAACCATTTCCATTTTATTAAGGTGTATCCATATAAATGGCCCACCCTGTGGAATAGAAACTCTAAATTTCAGAAGGCTTCTTAGCAGGTCCAAATATGTGTAAAAGTAAATGAATAAATTTTGTCAAATAACTTAATTTTGCCTTCCTGAATGCTTTCCCTATGCATTGCTAGAACAGCATTTATAGCCAACAAAATGTAAACATGCAAATGTGATGCACCTTTTAAAGCAACACATTACATCAAATTGTGATTTTGTCATTTCAGCCCTACACATAAATCAGCTGCCTGTTCTGTTCAAGTGGAGACATGCAATGTGTGACCTGATATTAAAAAATAATAATAATAAAAAATTGGTTCTAAGTAATTCAAAAGTTCTACAAGACTTAAGATCTGAAGACTCCAGATCAATCCATTCCAATCACGTTCTAACTGTAAGGTCTTTATCATCCAGTTGAATATAAGAGGTGTGTGGTGGTGTGATGGTGTGTCTGATTAAAACATTGGAAATCACTGGTCCTTTGCTCTATTTGAAATTGAAAGTATGCACATGTCTTTAGTGATTCCCTTGAATTGAGATGTTGGGAAAAGGAAATGAAATTTATTAAATAAATAAAGAATAGAGAAGGGAGGCAATCATTTTGATCCACACTCCATACCAGTGGTGGCGGTAATATACCATTTTGTTTTTAGTCAACCGCCAATAAAATACCAAGAAGAAGAAGTCAGGCATCGGGATTTTGTTATTTGGCTAGAAATCTCTCCCATGACCTTCAACTTAAACCGTAAGACAGTTGTTTTCAAGAGAGTAGGCTAAGTTAAGTTCGTAGTTTCTAAATGTGAGTCGTGACTGTAACGTTAACTGCAGGATAACGTTAGTCCATAAATATTGTGAGCTCAAATTTGAAAATGACGCAGTTGTTTTTAACTGTTATGAGCAGTATTTCATGTTTTTGCATTGTCAATATAAAGAAACAATAACAATGTACATTTGACTCTCCAAATATCTTTAAATATAAAAAAAGAATTTCAAATACATGTAGCCTACTATTCAAGCAAAAATTATGATCATCTAGTCAGTGTAATCATCTAAGATCATTAGTGTGATCAAATTTGCTATTTTGGGATGCCATAAATATTTAGCAAAATGTGCATTTACTATAAATTTCTGTATTAAAAATTTATTTATAAGGCTACCACTTGTATTAGACTTGGACCCATCTTTCATACCATTTTAATACAGAGATATGTTAAAAAAAGCACATTTTGGTTTGTATTTATATTGTAAAATAATTGCTTTTTTATTTTTAACTGGGTTTCTTTCACTTACAGGCTGCATTAATTTGATAACAAACACAGCAAAAAACTGTGAAATATTATTAGTTTAAGATAAGTAAATTTAAGATGGATTGTAGCTGTTGTAAATTCAGCCTTACTGACACAGGAGTAAATTAAAATACATTAAAACAGGAAAAGGTTACTGGAGTGAATAGTAATAATATTTCACAAAAAAATAAATAAATTTGTCACATTTTATTGTAGTTTCAAGGAAGCACTAGGGGACCTCCGGTCACTTTTTGAGACATAACCACAAAACTAATAGTAATACTGTTGTGTGATTAGGAATTATGTGTTGGTGGTGATGAATACAATTGATGTTTTTATGAGATTACATTTCTTAAGTTATAGGTACTTTCCTGTCAGAGTGAAAGTTATATGTTTTGCAGTGACAGTTCATTTGATATGATTTACACACATCTTTATTGTATGTCTGTTTATGAGTGAATTATGTACAAGTTAATGATGACATCACGTTTCTTCACTGACCAGTCATAGCTAATTTCATAATTTATTAAATAAAATTGTTTTTTCAAATATGAGTCACTCATGTATTGAAAAGTAGTGAGCCAGAAAAACATAGATTAACTTAATCTTAATTCATCAGCACTCTATTATTATGTTTATATTAATGTAAACTAAACATTGTCATTTTTCTCATTTCAGCTCTTTTCAGAAGGCAACTGCTTGATCTGTTGTTTCATATATGGAGACTCACCGTGAGTTAAAGCTAAGCAGAGAACTTTGATCTCTGTCTCTGGGAAACTACAATTGGCAGCAGTTTCTTTGCCCCTTACCAGTTGGGCCTGAATGTTCTACCAAAGAATCAAAAGACTCCATAAACCTTACTCCACAAGGCTACCAATGTTTCTGTGTTGAAAAATCCAGTCCTTAATGAGTTGAAGAATTCATAGACTAATGAAGTCTGACAATGAAACATTTTTGCACACTTGGATTATAAAAACTTTATATGAACATGGTTGACTTAGGATTTATTGCTGCTGTTGTCACTTTGAACTTCAAACTGTGTTTCAGTTCATGTGCTCGCGCTGAATATGAGGTAAATGGAGAATGCTGTCCCATGTGTGCACCAGGTATAGTATACAGTGTATAATGTTGGGCTCTGCCTGGTAACTAACCAAACTTTTTTTATTGGTACTTAATGTTTTATGATGTATCTCTTCAAACAAATTTGCATGATTTTTGTAGGATACCATGTTCATTGGCATTGTACTGCAGATACCAGCACCACCTGTGTTCCATGTCCTGCATCAACTTACATTGATGAACCCAATGGGTTTGAAATGTGCTTTCCCTGCTCTGTGTGTGATGCGAGTGAGTATGTTCTCCTCTATTAAGACATAAAATAAAGATTTTTTTTAAGAAGGTGTTGTATGTTATTCACAGGTAATGGAGTAAGAGTAAAGCGAACCTGCACAAGCTCTGCAGATACTGTTTGTGAGCCACTGAAGGGATTCTACTGCTTTGAGCAAAATAAAGACAGATGCAGATTTGCCATAAAACACTCACAGTGTAACCCTGGACAGTATATCAAACAAATAGGTGGGTGTATCCGTGTTTTTATTGCATATGAGAACTTTAACAATGGCCGTAAATTGGAAAGACAACTACCTTACTAGAAAAGTTGACTCACACAAATGAACAATGGAAGTAATTCTTTTAACGCCAGACTCTTAAGACAATCGTTATATTCATATAGGAACAGCCAGCACTGATACGGTATGTGGTAACTGCATGGAAGGCACTTACTCTAATGGCTCTTTTACTGCCTGTCAACAACATTCAATGTAAGTGACTTCAATAGATTTACAAGTGTTAAATAAACTGTTCTATTGTGTCTGGACAAGCTAATGTTGTTTATGTTCATAGATGTGAGATAGAGGGACTTAAAGAAATAAAACCAGGGACAGTCTCATCCGATGCTGAATGTGGGAATTCAATTCCAGTTGGTCTCATTGTTGGCACCACAGTTGTAGTTTTTATTTTAGTGATTTCAATCGGGATTTATTTCATATTAAAACATAAAAGACAGACCTCTGAAACCGGTAAGTATATACATAATTTTTTTTTTTTAATACTGTTGTTCAAGTGCTAATACGTTTTTATATTTTAGATTGCAAGCTACCTGTACAGGAGAGTATTCCTATGGAAAGTCAATTTGACAGTGAACCGGTAAGAAATATTAAGCTGTGTACATGAAACAGTTAACAAAACAACATTGTACTGTTTGTTTTTTTGCTGTTGTTTTTTTTTTTTTTTTTACAAAGCATGAAGAATTATTTTTTAACAGTTCAGTGTACTTTTTATGTATTTGCAATTATTCTGTGTTCAGAAATTCAATCCACCCAGTCACAGCGGTTATAAGGGATAATCTCTAAATACTAACTCTACATATTTTTGCAATATTTTTTTTATTCATTTATTACATTTTTTTTTTTTTTTTATGAATGCAAAAATGCACCCTTTAAAACATTAGTAAACAATTTAAAGTAGAGACATTAGGGAAAAGACTAATCCAAACTTATATATGCTAAAATACTACACTAATCTGTTATATTTTGTACGAAAAAATTAAAGATTTTTAATTCTTTATCAAGACTAAAGATCTTGATAAAGAGGTTTACTGCAGTTAGGGGTGTAACGATTCGCGTATCGTGCATCGTACGATTCATGGTCATTTTCCAAATCATAGTGATCATCCCTATCCCTTTGTTATTGGGAACTTGAGAGAGCAGTGCACGTTCGTGTCATTATTTAGTCATTTAGAATGCACTTATCAAGTGGAGCAATGTAATTTCCCCATTATCTTCAGCTGAGAAGTTGCTGTGATAACGAACGCAACACGATGTGCGTCAGCAGATGTCGCTGTTTTAATGTCTTAAATGTTTTTTTATTGTTGATAGCATAACTGTTGCAAATAAACATACATTTTATATTTTACATATGTTTTTAAAATATGCTAATATGTAAAAACTAATATGTATAAAAATTATTTTTAATAAAAGGATTTTATGCAATGCATCTGTCCCTTTTCCTTTCCTAACAATTATTTTAAAGAGCGTTAGTGGTTTTCAAAAGATTTGTTAATTTATTTAACACATCTATTGAGACCAGATATTGCAAATGTCTCAAACTGCGGATCTGCGCTTAGCACCGAGGAAAAACAATTGCATCACTTTTTTTGTCTCAGGGCATTTTTTGTACAACGTGGGCATGTGCAGTAGCGGTTTTACATTGAATTACTCCCTGGGCGAGACCCCCCGGATAGATTTGAATTTTGCAGCAACACCTAACTCACACGCCTCTTACAATACATGACTGCTAGAGTATACATATATGCATGAACCCTGAGCAAATGAAATCAATCAGAAGACTGACACTCATTTCTAATATCTATTAGTCAATCATTGACATACTTCAACCGGCACGGCAATATCTAGAAGTTCCTCCCCTACACATCTTTCTCCATGACGGTGACAGTTTTGTTTTTTATAACAGGGCTGCAAATGAACCAAACCCACCCAAACTAACTTGAACATAAACACACATACCATTATTTTCTTTATTTTTTAGTTGTATTTCTTTTTATTCATTATTATTGGCTTCAATTCTTCATACGCATGCATTAAAACTTCTAGCTCCGCCTCTGTGAAATATGCCGCTCCCTTTTTTTCACTGTCATTTTCCCTTTTGGCTCGTGAAATCGGTGATCCATTAAAAATGTCTTTATGTACGCGCATTATCTCAGGTTAACCAGTAGGGGGTTGATTAAACTAAGTCAACTTATCAGGTGTTTTGGAACCGACATACTCATGGTATGCAGGTTTGGGGTCAATCAACCCAGAGGTTATGTTTTACCAAATGGTAAGTTAACCAAGCTTTCTGGAATACCCCCCAGCTCTCTCAAGTCTCCACTAACAAGGAGATACAAATGATCACTTTGATGATTTGGAAAATGGCCATGAATCGTACAATACACGATACGCGAATCGTAACACCCCTAATAGCAGTGACAAGAAGTTGTTGTGTCACGTTGTACTTTGGTTTCAACAGAGACAGAATGAACCCCAGACATGGCTCAAACCTTTTATACACTTACACTTTACTACCCTTCATGGAAATGAAATTGCTTGTGATGTAACAACTTTGGTCTGTATGTTAATGAAGTTTAGACTACTAATTGTCTGAAATGGTTCTCAGTGTCCCACACCCATTCCCATTTGGTCACCATCTGCTCAGGATGTGATCATCCCAAAACATCTAGAATCAACATAGCTGGTGACTAGTTTACAATTTTAATGATATTTTCCCCTTTATTTTTTACAGACATCAACAGTTACTCTTATTCCAAATAGCAAAAAAACATGTTAGGACAGGGCATCTGTCCAGGGTGTCTTTGTTTTTGACAAACTGGGTTACAGCAGCTGCTTCAGGTATGTGTAACTTATTTTATAACTTATTGCTTGCCACCTTAATGGCAACAAATTTGTATTGTTTACATTAACTAGCCTAGAATTGTTTATCATTAGGAAGCATGAACTCGTGAACTGCAGTAATTATCAAAATTGGAAGTGATGCTCTCTACGAGCATTTGGGCCAGAGATGTTTTTTACACCACAGACAAGGTTTGAGAAGACAAAGATAATTATGAAAATATTATATTTTCCATAAAATATTACTTCAAGCCTTATTCTCATTCTTGACATTTCATGAGTTTGCTCTTCCTCATTAATAAAAAATAAAGCATGTTTGGCGTGCTGTCAAGGCCAGGAGCTCGCCGGACCCTGAGCCCTAGTAGCGAGAACCCTAGCGAGTGCGTAGCTCGGAGTCCGGCTGGATTGGCTAACGAGATGATAGTGGTACTGATTGATAACGCAGAAGAGCTGTGTCTAATATTCGTATGCTCTTCCTCCCGAAATTGGTTTAGCAACTTCATTTATTTTCAGGTTGCCTCACTGCCTGGGGCTGGTTCTTGGTATGTAGATAACTACATCCAAGATCAGATCATCGCGCTAACTATGAGCTCACTAATCCTGTTCTCCGAACGCACCTGTTGTTGATGATTAGTATAGCTGGATTGAGTTGTCTAGGATTATTGCGCGCTCGTGCGTTGGTTTAAAAGGCGGCATGTATTGATAGTAGAAACACTGATTACAACCCCTTTGATTGGTTGAAGAAATGGCAAAAGAGCAAGCTCATTTTTTTTCTCAAGCGGAGCAAGAGCTTTTATTAGAGAGTTAAGGAGAATTTCAAACTAATAAAGACACCGGGAAAAAGCTAAAAAAAAGCCAAGAGAGAGGGCTGTCAAACACTTGCGAACAAATTAAATGCGTTAGTGCTGCCCATTTTACCGTTTTTTTTTCTTGAGATATTGATATACATAGATAATCTCAAATCTTATTTGTAGTAATTGCTCTTTTTGTCATCTTTAATGTCGGAGCCAGCAGTGGACCCATGTGACAGATTTGAAAGTGAATAGAATTTGATTATTATTAGACATGCACAGCGATTAACACACAAATGATGACCACAGCCATGCACACACACACACTCACGTATACATGTATGTATATATATATATGTATGTGTAAATATAGCCATCCATATATATATATATATATATATATATACACATATACATATATACAACATGTAGGCTGTGGTCATCATCCGTGTGTAAATCGTCATAGGCACTTTTTTGCAAGATAGACATGAAAAGTTTAATCTGATTTCTGAATCTGCTAATAAGAAAGATATGAAAACTGTGGGTATTTGCTCTACACTTAAACTTTTTGTGTAGGCTATCCTTAAAAAAAGTAGCTCTTAATTGCATTTTTCCTCTTTTTTCCCCTTCCTTTTTTTTCTTTAAAGAGTATTTTGTTTTCTCGTTGCTGTCTGTTCAAATGTCAGTTTTCTGTATGTTTTTGAATTTAGCAATAAAAAAAATAAAAACTTTCTTGCAAGATACTTTTTTTTTATTAATTCAATGCCACAAGAACAAGAGGTATTACATACTCATGTCAAATTAACATTAGCTGCCAGAGAAAAGAAG
>JAUMHG010000281.1:55059-68149 GCA_032359395.1 Enteromius anoplus
TCAAGGGTCTCACCTCAGTCGTGGTATCGAAGGTGGAGACAGCGCTGGTTATTCACTAACCCCACCCACAATCCCTGTCGAACCCAACTCGGGTTCGTGTCGGTCTTAACGGAGATCACATTTTGCACACGCAGAAAATAGCTTGAAACTTTGTTGATATATTACATTTCTCAGCAAAAAAGGGAGATAAAATCGCTGTAACAATATAAAGTTGTCTCTAAGTAACTTTCATTCTCAGTTCTCATACCGTATGTATGTGTGCGAGTTCCATGTATGAGTAGCTTAATAAATTATTGTTTCGATTCAAAGAATAGGGTCTTGTTTTCTATGCTCATAAGTTACTGTCTTGTGCTTCCGATCTTGATACTTAGCTCACAGTCTGTACGACACCAGTCTATTATGTTATTACTGTGGTACTCATGTAAATCCAGAAATAGTTTCAATGTAACAGAGGACAAATAGATGATCAGGCGTAAAATAATAATTCTGAATAATAATTATGTGTTTACTATAGTTGAGCTCTTTTCTCTAGCTGAGTTGTAATATTGTTAAATTCATTCTCGTTCAGTTACTTATGTTTCACAGCACATCACACCATAACTGATGCTCAGCAAGAATAATAAAAGATTACATTTACTTACCTACTTTACTTATTTTAGATGACCCTTTGCATTTATTTAATTATAATATCTATGACAACATTTATTAGCAACTTATTTAATATTTTCTATCATTTAATATTTCATAGCGATGTAACTGCATTGAATATGAAATTACTTATAGTAATTAAAAATAGGCAAATAGGCCGATCTGTTTGTATCGTTGCCTCAACTGTGCCATGCACACTGCAGGACAAAGCAGGAAGATAGAATCTGGGCGTGTTTTGTAGCTTTGTCATTCATTTACATGACATGATGAACTATATTACAAAAATAAATAAATACATTTCACATCACTACAGTCTCAGAAGCACAAAGTGACCAATGAGAGTGAAACATACATGAATGCTAAAGGAAAAGATGAAACTCACCTCAAATTATATTTGTAGATGTTTCTACTTCCTGCTCTGAACTACTGTGTTAAGTGTGTGATGTTGGGATGAGTAGTTTCTTCGCATTGTTTTTGTCTTGTGCTATTTTTGTGCAGTTCTCCAGTTTCTTCTACATTTGTTTAAAATGCCAAGCTGGTGTATGTTCTCCATTTCACTTTCATTTTCTCATCTCATGCTGATTTGTACATGCCACTCTGTCAATCATCTTAAAGGGCAGGCTCCAGGATGCTGTTGTCCTGTCTTCGCCGGAATTGATGTGGCGGCCCTCACAGAATGTCTACTAGACGCAGAGTCTTGGACACTGTTCCCAAGAAGCCTGCGGTTTATTTTCTCAACCTTCAGTGACAATGATTTTTTTATAATCATATTTATAATAATAAGTTTAAATGCAGCCTATCCAATGAGACTTACTCTACATTTGTTAATTATGACGGATTTTTTATTGGCTCCCAGGGCCACACCCACAATTGAGATCCCTGAGGTCTGGACCTCTGTATTTGTCCAGGAACAGAAGTTGTAAAATAATTACCTAATATTAAATATAATTTGGGTTTTGGTGTTGCTACTGATCTTCTCATCTGAGATGCCTAAGCGGCAGGGCTGTGCGATATATCCGAGATAACATGAGTATTTTTGTGTAAATACATCTAAATACCACTTCAGATGCAGCTTCTGTGTTAATTTCATTTGCTTGATAACAGCCCAAATGTCTTATTATTTTGATTCACAAATTAAATGTAAGAATTTGACCCATAATCTGACGTCTGATTTTTTTCAAGCTATTGTGTTTACCAAGTTTATTACGTTAATGGCTAGCGCATATTCTTTTGCATCGCTTATTAATATTTCTGCCTTGTGTGGTGATCATAATTCCCATCACCTAATAGGAAAGTCATGGACAAAATTGTCTATGAATTAATGAGAAAAGTTTGTTTTGTTTTGTTTTGTCTGCTTTAGAGAGAATTGAGTAGCGAGGGAGATTGCACCTGCATGCTTCTAGGTCGTAAACTTTATCTGATCTGGCTGTGGGGTCCTAGACGTCGTAAACAGACATGGGCGCCGAAAAAAATATGCTCTGCTTACTCGTGCAGTGAGAAACCAGCCTAAGAAACTCTATATTTGTGCAGTTTGTGCATGAAATTTTCTTTGAAGCCAATGATGAACACTACATTTTACTGCCTTAAATTAACATTTCCATAGAAACCAAGGAAGGCAAAGTGTGACGAGACAGGTAGGATCCATCTGCAACTCTTATTGGGTAAGTCGTACAGGCAAGGTCGTAACGGGCAAACAGAGCAATGTGGGCAGAACAGAATCTTACTGTAGTAATGTACACAGGCAGGGTCGAATCAAACATGAGTAAACAGTCCAGAATCAAAACACAAACTAGGCACCCAGGGTATAAACGATTTGACCACCGAGGCAAATCAAGACTTCACAACATACTGAGTCCAGAGTCCGACTTATAAAGGGGGGATAATGATCAGGGGGGGTGGCCACTATGGCCCAGGTGTATGAGGCATGATGGGATATGCAGTCCGAAAGGCCTGTTAAAACTCCAGGAAAGGTTCCCCTGTGGTGGCGCGGACGACCCGGGATCATAACACAAAGGAGCTTTTCATCATAATGTTTTACAAGTGACTACAATAAAAAGTGTAGTGTTTTATACTATCTACTGTAATTAAACACATTGCAGTATCATCCTCTCTTCTTCGCTTACAGATATGTAAAGATTTACTATAACTGAAGCATTATCTTGAGAGATGATATGTTTTCTCATGGTTCAGCAGGTGGCAGTGGGACTTGAGTTGGAGGCTTCGGCTCGTTGCTGATTATTAAATCACGGCAGAACAACACTGGTTCATCTCCAAGACCCAGTCTGTACTGCCACAGATATAAACTCGTGTGTGGCTTCAGCTCAAATGATAGCTGTTCTTCTACATCACTCGCGTCATTCCAAGTTTCCTTCATAGCGTTCACCTGTGCACCTCCATATTCTGCAGAAAAGGAGAACTGCAATTTTGCAATCAACCCTGTAAGGTCTCCAGAATGGATCGAGACTGCTGGAGTTATCTTCCAGTTGTACGTTATCTGTGTCATCTTCTCCTTGGTGTAACCAACCTTTCTAATGATTTTTTGATGATATGTCACAGGTGTGTCACTGTCGTTAGCTATGGTTTTAATATTTTCTCACCTGCCAAAGGCTGGACCTTTAGTTATCGACAGCCCGCCAGGCAGGAAGTTCACCACATCAGGGTGAACAGAATAGCTCACTAGACCATCGTCTTTTTTAAGGTCGGCGCCTTGGCAGTATTCGACTCCCCACTCGGAGACTGGCTTCAAGAAGCAGCAGCTTTCTGACAGACCCCAGTAATAGAAGGCCGTTGCTGGATTTAGGGTTCAAATTAGTTTTGACATCAGTGGTAATGCACCCCAGGCTAGATGCCATTCTACAAATTCCCCTACGTTTGAAAATGACAACAAAAAACTTGTTGACGCCCAAGTAGTGGTCTCCACCTTGGAAGTCGGGATCAAGGTCTTGAACAACAGCGTTAGCATCTGTGGATAGATCGGTGACTCTGCGGTACGATGTAGCCTTAACGATGTAAAAGTAGCCTTCTGTATCAGCAGCATAATGGTCTCCATTTTGGCAGGAGGGATGCAAACTGAAAATAGTGCTGTCTGAACATGTGCTCAAATCACTTGTTTGCATGAAACAGCCGAGATCAGAGCGGATTATATATGTGTACTTCTTTCCTGCACAGATGTCAACACCTTTAGTTTTTCTTCTGGGGATAATGTCCTTCATCATGCTTTGACCTACAACACAGACATATTAAGAACCGTTATATCATTAATTCAGGAGACTGATATGTGATAAAGTACAATATAAACAATAAACAGATTTTTTTTTTTGTGGAAGAGCAGGGGATAAGTGGTTGAGGTAAGCAGTTTTAAGACGTAGTCCCACGTCGCATTGATAATAACATTTATCGAAAAGTTAAAATATTATGTCAACAATGTATTGCAAATTATATAATGGAAATCAGAGGTGGACAAAGTACACACATCAAGTAATTGAGTGAAAGTACAGATACATACTATAAAATATTACTCCAGTAAAAGTCAAAGTACTTCTTTTCAATTTTCCTCGAATGAAAGTACAAAAGTACTTGTTTTTTTATGTATTTCAGTAAAAAAATACTGATAGATTTATTTTGCGTTATATATGACATGAGAGTAAGTTAGGAAAAACATTTGAAGGTAAATATTTTATTATCTTATATATTTTTCTTCTCAAACCTTGTGTATGTTGCAAACACTCCTGGCCAAATGCCCCCAGAGAGCATTACTTCCCTCTTTGATAATTACTGTAGTTACCTGAATATCGAATCTTTTCTTTTTCCCCTCAGATGTAATAAAATCTAAAATATTTGGACATTATCTAAAAATGACTATAACGTCACACCAGCGAGCTTGTTAGCTAAACAATTAGCATCAGATAACCATATTTAAACCTACTTATTTTCAGTATATCTGTCTACTCGGCTAGTTGATCCAAACAATATAAAAAATGTAAACCGTTGATAAACGATATAAAAACAGGCTTAGGGCTAAATGCGTAGCATTTTAATTAAACTGCTAAAGTTACAGCAGTTTTTTGACCTGGAGACACTGATGTTGATATATCTGCATTCATTTCAGTGGGCTTAAATAGATTACCCCTTACTGCGGTGTAACAAACTGACAATTTTTACCTAAAAATAATTTTCAGTTAAAGTAACTAATCCTAAAATTCGACATTAGTATCTTAACGCATCATCAGTCGCGCACTCCAGTTGTTCTTGTGAGTTCGGTTCACTGGAGACTCGACCTGAGACTCGATCTGACTCGAGAACATCTGCAATCGGGTCTTTCCAATTCAAGAGTGAATCGCTTAGTGCGATTTACGATCGTCTGCGTCTCACTCGGAGCATGTGATATATGAGTAATGAAATGTAGTGAAGTAAAAACTACAATCTTATGCTCAGGAATGTAGTCAAGTCAAAATTTATTTCTAAAGCACATTTAAAAGCAAACAGAGTAGCACCAAAGTGCTGTACAACAAAATGCAGATTTGACAACTTAAAAGGAAGCACAAATCCAATAAAAGATAATAAAATAAGAACAAATTAACATCAAGGCCTTGAAATAACATTAATCGAAAGCTAGTAAAAATAGATAAGATTTAAGAATCAATTTAAAACTAGCGAGCGAAGGAGCAAATCTCACTTTTCAAAAGTTTGGGGGCTGCAACTGAAAAAGCCCGGCCACCCTTAGTTTTGCAGTGACAACGTGGGACAGTTAAGAGAAGCTGACTACTTGATCCGAGTGCTCTTTGAGGGGTGTAAGGCGTAAGAAGGTCAGAAATAAATCAGATAAAGCACAAAGACAGCTATTTTAAAGTCAATTCTGAACTGTACAGGCAGCCAATGTAGCAAAGATAAAACTGGAGAAATGTGATCCCTCTTCTTAGTTCCTGTTAGAAGCCTTGCTACAGAATTTGCAGGCGAGAAATAGACGTGAGGCAAGTCTTAATAAAGGGAGTTACAGTAGTCCTAGTGTTATGTGATGAATGCATGAATCACTGTTTCTAAGTCCTTACTTGGCAAAGACTGTTTCAGTTTTCCAATCAATCTCAAATGGAAGAAGTACCTTTATCACCGTACCGATTTGTTTTTCAGTTCAAGTTCAGTAATGTGTCGACTACACCAAGATTCCTTACATAGGGTTGGACAGTGGCAGAGACAGACCCTAAATTGAAATCAGGATTTCGCTTTTGCTTTCATTCAGCTGTAAAAAATAAGACGCCATGCAAGATTTGATCTCCTCCAAACAGCTGTGCAGCCTATTCAAACAGGCACTGCTGTCAGTTTCGTCTGCGTCTCGGAGCATGTGATATATTATAGTTGTGGCTGCCGTTAAATTAATACCAAAATAATACAGTGTTGTGATATAACATACAGAAAATATATTCTCTGCCACATGAACACCTAGTTTACATAAAAATATAATATTACAAACATTAAACCATCCATCAGAAATAATCACATACATACACATCTCAAGAACAAATACACTTCTTTAACCAGCGAGGATGGCCTTACTTTTTCACCAGAACACGGAACTGTTTGTGTCTAAATGTTGTTCCACGTCCTGTTTCCTTTTCTTCTTCTTTGGTTTAAGGAGGGTGGCAGCAGTGTGAAGGTTTTTATCACCACCTGCTGTTTTGGAGTGTGGACCAGAGATCTCTCATGTCATATGAACAAATAACATAAACTTCAGCATTAAGGGCCCGCTGTAACAGTAAGACTGAACAAACGTTACAACTCATTAACATGTTGTTACCTAACTGTCTTTTTATCATTACTTATTTCAGTTACAATTATTGCATACCGTATCTATTTGTAAGAAAATACATGTTATTAATTTGTGCTTTTAAATCTTTTTATGTTCAGGTTAGGAAATCAAATGACTCTCTAAATCAAAGTATACAAAGAGAGGTATCATCAAAATAAATTAAATAAATTCATTCACAATTGCTTTCAATTCAATTCATGTGCATGCCCACACTCCAGGTTGCATTTGTCAAACTCAGGAGAGTAATTTCTGACTAATAAAGAGCGCCTCAGTTTTCTCTGAGAGTGAATGAATGGGAATCCACCTGCTGTCACAGCTCACTGACCCAGGATCAGTCACTCTCTCCGGTTCCTATTGACCCAATTAGTAATCATGCACACCTGAGATCACTTACCTGCGGTAGTTAAAAGCCACAGTCCCCAGTAGCTCTTTGGCTGGAACGCTGGGGTGTGACTGAGGCGTAGATGGGAGGTAATGCCGCTGCTTCCGGTAGCGAGTCGGAAATGGAAGGGTTGTTTGGTGGGAGTTTTGAAGGAGGTACAAATAGTAAATGGACAATAGTGGAAAACAGAAAAAAAGGAAGAAAAATGGAAGTCGACAACAAATAAAAGAAAGGACGAGTTTAAGGTAATGATGAAATCCCTGAACGAATCAATAACTACACTTAATCCAACCAAAGTTACACCGGCTCTGAAGGAAGCAGTAGGTAAAATAGTAAGTGCTAAGGTAGTACGAGATGGAAAATTGCTCCTCTTCTGTACAGACAATAAATAGCCAAAGAAAGTGGCCTGCGTTGACTTTTTAAATGGATTGAAGGAAAGCTACTGTACCATCCACCTGGAAACATGGAGTTATTGTACTGGTAGCGAAGCCTGGTAAGGATCAAACTAATCCTACTAACTATAGGCCAATAACCTTAACATCTAACCTCTGCAAGTTAATGGAAAGAATGGTTGTTTCTCGACTTATGTATGCGATTGAAAGGAAGAACTTGATGTGCCCTCATCAGAGTGGCTTCCAGAAAGGCAGATATACTATGGACTCAATATTATGTCTAGAGACTGATGTCAGAAAAGCAATAGTATATAAGGATGTATTAATCGGGGTATTCTTTGACATTGACAAGGCCTATGATACATATTCTACATATTCAAAGGTATATACAATTGATAATGGAACTCTGCAAGGTAGTGTTTGTAGCCCTATACTTTTTGATATTATGATTAATGATGTGTTCTTCTAATGTTGAAACTGGAATAGGTAAATCTCTACGCAGATGATAGGCCTTTATGGAAAAGAGGAAGAAATGTTAAGATAGTTGAAGAAAAAATGCAGAAGGCTATTTATGATGTTGAGAAATGGGCATATTGTTGGGGATTTAGATTCTCTATAAGTAAATCTCGGGTAGTATGTTTCTCAAGAAAGAGAAAGAAACCAGAAGTAAAATTAAGATTATATAAACAGGTGTTAGAACAAGTTTCAGAAATTAAGTTCCTAGGAATAACTATGGATTCTAAGATAACATTTGGATTGCATATTCAAAATACAGTAAATAAATGTAAAAAGGGCATTAATGTACTGGGACAGATTGGGTAGCCAACAGGATTACATTAAGAAGAATATATAATGCTCTAATAAGATCTACAATTGATTATGGAAGCATTGTTTATTCTTCTGCGGCAGCATCGCAGATCATAAAGATTGAAAGAAAACAGTCACAGGCATTAAGAATCTGCTGTGGAGCTTTTAGATCTTCTCCAGTAGCAGCGTTACAGGACGAGATGGGAGAGATGCCTTTGGTAATCAGGTGGCAACAACTTAAAATGGTTTACTGGGTATCAGTTAAAAGGACAGAAAAGTATTGATCCTGTAAAAGAAGTCCTGAAGAATTGTTGGGAGTATGAATACTCACGTGTAGCCAGTTTTGGATGGGGGGCTAATGATGAAGCAAAGAAGAGTGGAATCAATGATTATGAAATTATTCCAACAGTAGCCATATCAGCTATATCTCCCTGGTTTTTCCAGATGCCCTCAGTTAATTTACAATTACTGGAAGGAATTAATAATCAAAGAAGAATATCAAAAGATTTGTTGGTGAATCAATATTTAGATCAAACGTATCTGAACTGTACTTAGATATATACTGATGGTTTAAAAGATCCTGAAACTGGGAATACAGCTGCAGCTGTAGTTATTCCAGAATTGGATGTTAAAATAGATAAACAGATAGATGTTCTTTTACTTGTGTATTCCATTGAATTGATAGCAATTCTTCTGGCTCTTCAATGGGTAGAAGAGGTTCGTCTAAATCAAGTTGTCATCTGTTCTGTATCAAGCCTTGTTAGTTTAGAAAAATGGAAAATCTTACTCAAGACAGGATATTCTAATAGAAATTTTCCAAACTCTGTACAGAATTCACCAATTGGGAGTTAAAGTGTTCTTGGATCTATGGATTCCTGCACACATGGGGGTTGTGGGAAATGAAATAGCTGACAAGTTGGCAAAGAAAGCTGTTCTAGAATAAATGTTAATGTCCCATTGGGGAAATCTGAAATGAAGGGGATAATTATAAAGATAGTAAAGGAAAGATGGCAAATGATATGTACTCAGGAAGAAAAGGGAAGGCTTTCGTATGTAATAAATAACGAGGTAGGAAGTATGAGAAAGGTTTGTGGCAAAAGAAGGGATGACACAATAAATCTCACGCCTCCGTATTGGGCACACAGCACTGAATCAATCACTTTTTAAGTGATTGGCAAACACGATACAGGTTTGTGCAGTATATGTGGAAATCTAGAGAAGGTTGAGCATGTTCTGCTGAACTGTTATGGTTATAATGAAGAGAGGACTCATCTTTTGGATGAAATGAAGAAAGCAGGAATTGAAAAGTTAACATTAAAGAGCTTGCAAGATGGTAATTTAATAATTACTGAAGCGTTATTAGAGTATCTAAAAAAGACTAATTTAATTAGACAACTTTAATTTATGTAGTTATTTAATAAAAGTAGTAAACCATATCAAGAAAAAAATTGGTTTGATGTATTTGTGTTTTCTCTTCTATACTACTGCCTCACACTCGGAAATGCACCAAAGCAGGTTTGCCATCCGCCATTAAGTCCAAAGAAGAAGAAGCTCTTTGGCCAGCTCAAGGTAACATCACTCACCTTACTCCCTGGCGATCTACTCTCAGTTCCTGGACCACAGACTCCTGTATGGATATCCGGCCTGCACTCACCGGCACCGGGCACCTGAGTACCCAGAAGGGTTAAAACCCGTAAGAGACTTGCTGTATATGTTTAGAAGAGACTTTGTTTAATGCGATCAAGAGATCGCTCAAGACTTTGTTTATTTTGATCAGTGGATTGTGTGGATTCAGTGCCTAGAACCTCGGCTCTGTCAGCCACCTGAGTTTGATTAATAAATACCCTTGTTTGTCTTACCTCTTGTCTTCTAAGTCTGTCTGGGCGCGAGACCTGAGAGATTTGTGCTCATACATTTGATGCGCTCTCGCATACGCAATATAAATGCACTGGACATTTTTATCATTAAAATAGCTTCATAGAAACTACCCCCAAACAAACTATTAAAATGAGAACAAAGTTGTGTTTGAAAGCTGCAACTGATGTTTTAATCAAGAGGGGGTCTCACCCATGGAGTAATTCCATGTAGAACCACTACTGCGCATGCCCACATTGTGCAAAAAATGCCCTGACGCAAAAAACTGAAGCAATATTTTTTTTTCTCTGTGCCGAGCACAGATTCGCGGTTTTTGACAGTTGCAATACGTGATCTCAAGAGATGTGTTAAATAAATTAATGAATCTTTTGAAAACCGCTAACGCTCTTTCAAATAATCATTAGGAAATGAAAAGACATCAATACGCGGTCTTCTAACTCTCTCCCGGCGTAAAAACTTAGTATAATTTATATAACCTTCTGAAACAAACTTACCCTGAAACATAACCTGCTACCGAGCAGCTTATCTTCAGAGAGTAAGTTCCTATGGTTACATACATACCCAGAAAGTTACCTCCGTTTTTGGAACCGAAAGTTGAGGTTATCCACTAACTTACCCGGGTATGTCACATTACCCTCCAGAGAGCAGTCCGAGAAAACAAGCGAGGGTCAGTCCACAGCAAACATAATCCTGAGGAGCGAGACCGAGCAATAATCCAAATGGGGATCAAACAAGTCGTGTCCAAGACGACAGGCAAAGAGAAAATCCAGGAACCAGACAAAGATCAAAACACGGGAGAATCTAACAAAGGACAAACTATAAATGGCGTACGTAGAGCAGCTAGCACTAGGAGAGTGCTGAATGCAGATCAATACTTGAACCTGTTATTTCTGGTGTTTGTGTAACTGAATGCAGGTATGATGGGAATTAAAGTTCGGAGTGACATACAACAGCCGTGTGGTAAGAGAGTCATTGAGATGAGGAAGGGACATCTGGTGGTGAGTGAACGGAAGTCCATGCAACCCAGATTGTGACATATGCCATGGTTCTACAGGTTCTACAGTGGAATCAACAGTACACTGAGGGAGTTCCATAGTAGTCTCCTTGGAGGTAACTATTGATCTGATTCATGTTTTGTTTAAAAATAAATGTCAAAAATGGTATTGTGTGTTTGCTTGAAATTACAGATGCATTTTCATACATTTAAAGTGTTTCCAGATTTAGAAAAGTTAGATAAAAAAATAAATGCTACCAAAATGTATGAGCTGGGTGACTAACTATTTAAAGTTGGAGTAATTAAAAAAATTTGGTTTGTTGCTATCAAAATGTGTAAGCAGGGTAACTTGGGTATTTTAAGTAAGAAAATATTATTTTGCATGAGTACAACAAACTCAAAACTAGATGTTTCTGCTTACTTAAAATTGGAAATTTCATGACTTTAACTGATTACCTCAATTTTTTTGTGTTTTAGCTACACTGTAATCCCGAATAAGTTGGCAAGAGCGCTCCAGACCAACCTTACGAAAGAATGACTTACAGAAGGTATATTTAACTAAAAAGGTTTCGGAAAACAGGCGCTAAAGATAAGGTATGTCTTAAGGTACAACTTAAGAACCACGTAGCGTTAAAGTGGTTTCGGAGAACGCAGCCCTGATCATTGACAAATTGAAACGCCCCGCTGCAAGTTGGGATGTTTTGCCTTCTGACTTCTTGTCCGCGACGTTTGATGACACTGGGTTAGTGTTAATTTCGTCACCTATTTTAAATTTAGTCTTAGTCTTGTGCCAAATGTCCTTTTTAGGTTTAGGCATATTTAGTCATTCACATATCTTTTTCTGTTAGTCAAGTTTTAGTCGACTAAAAGTCTCATCATTTTAGTCTAGTTTTAGTCAAAAGAAAACTCAATCCCCCAGGTTCACAGACAAGGCTTAAGCTAGTCCCAGACTAAATTGCATGTTAGAGCTGTCTCAGATGAAGATATCTTGCTCTGACATATCTTAAAACATGTCAGTGTCATTGTTCTGTGTTAAGATGCACATCTGTAATAGTTTCTTATAAGGCATTTTTGTAAAAGTTGCTTAAATATCATAATTAAAATAATACTTAGTCCTGGCTTAAGTTAAGCCCCGTTTGTGAAACCGGGCCAGTATATTTTAGTCTAGGTTTAGTCCAAAAATTGTAGTCTTTTTTTAAAATAACACATTATTACTGAGATTATTACTGATACACATTTCAGGAAAAAAGTGTTTCACATATCTCAAACATTGGTTAGATGTCATAATTACCTGACAAAATACACTTGTTAAAACACCCTATTATGCCATTTTAAAAGTGGCTAATATTGTTTTATGAGTGTCTTAAAACAGGTTTATGTGTATGCAAGGTCAAAAAACACGGGGCAAGTTGTTCGCGACATAGAACGTGGGCGGACATTATGCAAAATATGTTACCCAGTGACGTGACTCGGTAACAGAGAAAAGATTCAAATAGCTGACGACTCGTGTAGGCGAATGTGAGCCGACTCTTTCCTTTGATAGACAATAACTTTATTAATATAGGGGCACTTTAAATGATTTTTGTTGAATGCAAATGTTAAACGTGTCTGGTTTTCAATTTCTGATTTAGGAGACACATTCACAAATGATTAACCTGTTCTGAAGAGCATTTTATTTTAACCAACACAATTCAAAAGCTGGGTCCCAACAGACTCCGACTGACAACTTAAGTTACAAAGGTTTTTAAAACTGTTTTGGTTGCCTTGTGCCTCATGTTTCTGTTCAAATCAGAAATAAAATAAACATAAACACAAAACTTCTGAAAACAATAGGCCTGCTTTACTGTGGGCCTAAAATACAACCTATTTACAGTCTAGGTTGATCTTGGGAAATAACAAATAAGATTTAACAAGGATCAACAATTAACAGTGCTGTTATTACTACAGTACAGCTGCTGATACTTCCACTTTAGGAATGAATTAAACAATCAAGTTCAAAGGCAAGAATTGCAACAGAATGGAAAATCCAAACCATTGAGGGTTTTTTAAATAAATAAAAATAACTCTAACCAAACTTTAACCAGAGCAGTATTGCAGTTTTCACTCTAGACTTTAAGTTTTAGAAAAGCACTTCTTTCTAATGTAATTCTTGCTCTGTTGCGGCGGCCACTTGAAAGGTCTCCAGTTAA
>JAUMHG010000281.1:88429-106247 GCA_032359395.1 Enteromius anoplus
ATATTTACTGACACAAACCTGTTTAGGTTACACATAGCCTAATGTGTCCACATACTGTATTCTAATGCAGCTAAATTCAAATGAAATGTTTTTATAGTGTTTCTGTTGTGATAAATGGGATGAATATGAAATAGTGACAGAACAGTGATCGAGTTGTCTGATAAAATCAAACAGGCTACGCATAAGAGAATGACAACAGCTATGCTTGAATGTAAAATTAGGCGCAATTAGTAGAATTTGTACTTTGTTTGGTACGGAGATGTAAACTTGCAGACGCTCCCTGAAGCAGCCGAGGTGAATAATATCAAACCTAAAACTAACTTTACCATGCTCCGTCAACACCAACAGCAACATATCTGAGGGTTTTTTTAGTGAACAGAGCAGACGCAGAGAGAGGAGCACAACGGGAAAGATTGTGCCATGAAAGCTCAGTGTTGCATAGCGTGCAGGTTACTTTCATCTTAAACACGTTTAGGACTTCGGGCGCTCCCTTTTTCCCGCAGACGTTTCTGTAACCTCCATTGCGCGAGCAGCTGTGTAACTGAGTGTATTTGTACATCTTGTGGTCGCGCTCCTCAGTAACGTGAGCAGCCCAACTAATCGATAACGGCATTCGTTGACAACTAATTTCATTATCGATAATTATTGATTTTATAGAATAGTTGTTGCAGCCCTACTTAAATATCTTAATTTAACTAAGGCCTAGTCTGGGCTTAAGCTAAATCATGTCTGTATATTGATTTGAGCCATTGAGTTGATAATCGCAATTGGATTGAATCGTGAAACCCAGATTCACACCCCTACTTTTAAGGTGGCAGTACTGGCACACAAATACTGTATTTCAACTAGGGCTGGGTGATATATTGATATTTTTTATGACCAATTTAAAATAAGGACCAGGAGAAAAATATATTACATTGAAACATTTTTATTTTAAACTTAACCTTCCTCTGATCATAATCCCCTCAGTTCTAAAGACAGAAATGTCAACAATCATGGAAAACTCAAATAATTAAAAAGTAAACAATGCCACTGCCTCCGTTATATCTTTGTACCATTTTGATTCTTTGTCATAAGGCACTGATGCAGAGCACCTCTCCATGTCTGCTGCTTGTGCGGTTTTGCAGCTACAGATGTTGTAAGTTGAATACAGCTGTGCTCCAAAGGGTGAGCGCGGCTAAGGTGGTACAGCAAGTTTGTGGTATTACCAGTTTTGAAGTGGACGACGGTCTTGCATAATTTGCAGACAACATTGGTCTGACTACGAAACTGCCATACTGGCAAGTAGGGCTGAAACGATTCCTCGAGTAACTTGATTACAAAAAATTATTAAGCCTCTATTAATTAATTTTATGTCACGTTTTTTCGCAATGATTGTTGCATTACTGTGACAATGCACTTACGCTTACGTCACCCACAAAGCGTAAGGAGACGGCGGTGTTTTGATGTGAGGGTGCGAGCGTGGACTAGTACGGGCTGTGTGATGGAAGGGAGCAATAACAATGGTGATGAGCGAAGAGACCAAATAAACACGAGAATACGACACAATTGTCCTACTCAGAGACCGGAGGAGGACTGTCACCCGAGACCAGGTGAATTCTGTGTAATCAATGTGATTGTTAATCGAGATGGGGGCTGTTAAATAATGTACGTTAATTATGGAAGGGATAAACCACAATGGTCTGTGCAATACTGCATGGCCAACGTGATGGCGCCGTTACCGTGTGTTCACACCATCGCCGGAGAGAGCGTCAAAGTAGCAGTCATTCATTTTAAATGTAAGCTGGCGACGAGAGGCGGCACGTCATGGACAGCGAGAGTGTCGAGGAGAGTTGAAATCAGCTTAACTTTATGGTAATGAGCTATGACACGGTTCGGCGGCAACCAGTCAGAATGTAGAAGTCCAACGCTTGGCAGGGCGGCAAGAGCGAATTTTGACGCTCTCACTGGCCGTGGTGTGAACGCACGGTTACACTACAACGGAATTTATTAAACATACATAATACTTTTTCAATACCATGGCTAGGATGAATGCTTGATACTTTAGTTTGAATATGTTGAATAAATGTTGAATAAATTGTTGTAATCACGTCTCTAAGTCTAATGTGCTCAATACAACAGGTGTGGTACTTTTAGTTTGATTGCAATGAATAGGGTTTATAAATGCAAAGACTTGAACTTACTTCATGATAATAATATTTTACCTAATATTATATTTATATTAAAAATGTAATGAATGTCTTTATACATTTTTATTTTATTTTATTTTTTCAAAAAAGAAACCAATTTGTTGTTAATTTTAAGAGACATGTCTTAATTTCTCTTGCATATTTAATATTACTCTTAATTAAGCAAAAATGTTTTATCCAATTACTTGATTAATCTATGACATTTTCAGTAGAATACTCGATTGCAAAAATATTCGATAGCTACAGCCCTAGTGGCGAGTTGACTTTTCCTCTGTTATTTAAAATTTCCTCGCTCGCTGTGGAATTCAGCAGAGCCGCGCGAGACAACGATATGGTGCAACCAAACGGGAAACTGTTACATGATCGGCTGTTAGCGTATCACTCCCTACGTTGCTAGGTTACCAGAGAGCGAGTGCCTTTCTTATTGCAACCAAACTAGTTTTGCAGCCTCTGTTTTTTTATTGATATCGATCACGTGCCTATAGCGATACATATCGTAATCGTTTTATCGCCCAGCCCTAATATTAACTATAAACGCATAGAAACACCAATTTTGGTCAAGATGTAAAAATGTAAAGTTGCATTTGCACCGAAGAATTTATTGGAGCAGAAATGTAGATCATGAATCGTTTTGGAATCGGATCTTGACTCCTAAAATCAGAATCGGATCCAGATCTGAGCGTGAAGTGCCTAAAGATTTCCACCCCTACGCAATTGCTTGTCAGAAATGTGCATCAAGCCTATTCTTTGATTACCCTCATTTTCAGAGGACTTTATATGCTGACCATGCAGCAGAAATGTGCAAAGCTCATATTAATTAGTGGAAAACATATCTTTACGTTCAATAATCACATTAATTAATCACATTATGATTTGTTATTCTGTCCCCAAATGCAAGACCTCTTAAAATTATAATTATATAACGTAAGAACCAATTATGATATTTAAAACTTGTTATGACTGAACTTTTTAGGTACCCATGAGACTCTGGGAAATCTGAAAACAACCATCCTAATTGATCGCTTACCTTATAATAATTGATGAGGTTGAGGTATTGAAGAGTTGATATCACATCCTCTTTTTTGACACTGGTGATCTCACTTATTTCACTGAGAGTGAAAAAACTTGTTAAAACTGAGCCAATCAAAATGAATATGGGTAATGAATAAGGGGGGAAAAAAGAAGATTTTGTATTGAGAAAGATGTGTTTTCATTGTAATATTGTTTAAAAGAATATAAAACAAGTTTTATCATTAGATAATCATTATTGTAATAATCATGAGAATCATCAGCTCTAGATAATTTTATCATAAACTGCATAAACTAAAGGCAGTACAACAAATCTTACCATGATGTATGCTTACAATTGAATAGATTGCTGGCTTTTTTCCCTTACAGTAATGAAAATTGGGGGTGAGGTGTACTAGTGTTGCCACAATACTAGAATTCCAATGTTTGTATGATGTCTTGAAAAATAAATGTTATCCAATATAATTTCAAAAATAACTTCAAATAATAAACTTCAAAAATTTGCAAAATTTGCAAAAATCTAACTTAATTATTTAATCCTAATTTGTTTTTAGTTTCCAAGAGTGAAATGACACAGAATAAATAATGTGGATATAAATGCATCATTTTTGCATAATGCACTCCCAAATGCATGTTAAAACTAACAAGGTTAAGCAAAGGCAAAGACACTGACAACACCAGATCACACACCACACAAATGTAAAAAGATACAGTTAATTACATGCTAAAAATTATTAATGTACACAAATGATTAACATTATTTATTGTAAAAAAAAAAAAAAAAAAAAAAAAAAAGTAAGAAGAACATTCACCCAGATTTTTGGCATAATGAGGATTATAAAGTTATGACACATACTTGATTGTGATCTGTGGCCGTTCTCCATTCTCTGATTTCAGGTTCATGAGGATCTCCAGAATTGTCTGAGACCAGTATGAGCGGTAGGAGAGCAGACCCAGATCAGACAGAGGCTTCTCTGGAGTACCCGTCCTTCCTTCCACTTTCGAGAGCTCATAACCTGACAGATATGAACCAAAAACAAACAGTCAAGTATTGTACTACCTACTGAATATTCTGAGATGGCAAACAAACTGTAAAGTAAAAAATAACAATAAAAAAAGATCATTTTTTGATTCTATGCATCTCAAAAGGTCAAATAACTGCATGGTTACTCACTAAACTCAATTAGTAGTTTGCCATAGCCTCTTCTCTGGTAAGGTGGTAAAGTCAAAATGCATGCCACATTATAGTCTTCTGTTGATTCCTTTTCCTTTAATTGGAGGAAAGCACAGATATAAGCACAAAGTTATCATATAAAAAGGGGACTAGACAAGATGTAAAACACTTTGAGCATCAGTGCTCTAATGCAAGCAGATCTGTAGTTTTACCTTGGAGAAGTAGCCAACTATGTGAAAACCCTTTGAGTCATACTCTGTCATAACATAGAAGAGGAAAGGATCTGTATCGTAGTACAGGGTCTTGTGGTCCAGGAAGCATTTGGCCAATAAACACAAATTTTGGGAATATGTCTGTGTGTTAGGGGGGAAAAATTAAGAAAAAACATTAATAAGGTGAAATGTATTTTTACAAACACATGCTTTACAATCCAATATTTGCTACAGTAAAGTGGTTATTAGTAGCGTCTGTCTGACCGCTCAGTTTTAAATATCCGTTATTACGAACTAAAGGTTACCCACCTTGTTTTTCCTGCCATCTATTTCAAAAAAGGATATAGTTCCTTTGCGATAGATCTCATTTCCTGGTGGGTGTCGAAGGTTGCATTTTGTCTGTAAATGTTATAAATAGAGGACAATTATATGCGGGCATGTGTATGTGTCAAGCTAAATGCATACTACAAAACTCAAGCTTTTTGTTTTTTTATTTGTCTGGGCTCAGTTGCTTCCCAACGGAAAGTAATGTAGTTGGCCAGTTAAAACGGAAATCAGCAAAACAATGAAACTGATTTTAAAAAGCACACACAAATACAATTCAAAATCCAAGCTTAAAAAATGTAATATAAAAACAGAATTTAAATCAAAAAAGCTTTTGCAGTTTTACTAATTGGAATTGTCTCATTAGACAATTTAATTATTATACCTGTAACCAAATCAGCTAAATAAAGTATGAACACATCGCCAGATACAAGTAGACCTTGACAGATTGAACTGTAAGAATAGCTTGACCTGCACAAATAAAAGACATGAGCAATTCAAAAACAGTACAGGCTATAAATCATCTTTCTCATCTCCAGTCTAATTTGTTTACTGTATCCTTTAAGTTATATGCCTCAAAAGTATAACAGGATCAAAACAAATTTTACTGAGATGGAAATTATGCCCCTTTTTCACTACATGGTACAGCACAGCTCATTTTTAGGGGGTTTACCACAAGGTATAGTACCTAGTACTTTTTTCAGTACCACCTCGGCTGAGGTTCAAAGTGAACCGTACCATTACCAAAATGTGACATGTAAACCCTACTGATCACTGATTGGCTAGAGCGAATCGCAACTATTGAACTCACGACACAAGAATCGCTAGATTTAAATCAGCATGGCCAGTGAAGGATCAGACGCAACTTCAGTTCAAAAGAAGGCACTTTCATGTCTGTTGAGGAAGTGCAATGTTCCTCTCGTTAATGGAGCAGATCCAGCGAGAGTTTGATGGAGTGAGGCAGAATGAATAAGTGTTTGAAAATTGTTTGTTTGTGTTGCATTTATGGTGATGTCAAGGCAATAGAGGCGCCGCAACCAAAATTATATTTATAATCCTAATGTGGTACTATACTGCAGTGGAAATGCAAACTGAGCCAAACAGAGTTGTCTCGAGCCGTAACGACCGAGATGTGCCATGAAGTGGAAAAGCAATATTATATATGATTCTGGGAGTGTGTTTGTTATTTAGTCCTAAAACAGCTCTTACCAGGTGCCTCTGTAGACACTTGAGGCTCTTGAGGTACTTAAGACAGAATTCACAAAGGTAGAGGATGGGGAGGGTGGTGAGCTCCTGTGGGTATGGAGAGAAGTACCACGGCTTTAGCCTGTGCCGGCCAAGTTCAATACAGTCTATGTTTTTCATTCGAGTGACGATGTCATCGTGACTGCGGTCAGACACCAAACTACCAGTCATGCGAGGGGCAGAGGGCATGCCATCAGAACTGTCCTGGGAATCCTGAGAGCAAAGAGTAGAATTAGAGAGATGGCAGAGTGCATCTAACCACAGTAAGTAACAAAAGTGGATGTCATATGCAATTTAAAAATAAAAAACCTGACTCTAAACTTTGTTATATGGCTAGGGAAAGTGGTTACACTCCTTTCATTTCTGTAAATACCAGGAATTTTATACATCTTTTATTACCCATTTATTATCACCCAATTACCTGAAACCGACTCTTGCATTTACCAGTAGCTTTTTAGCTAAATTTCTATTGCTTGAGCTTCACATTTTTTGTCTAAAAGCCCTTCACTTTTACAGACACACAATAAAGGCAATGGGAAGTAAAGGAGCCGGACCTCTCCTGGTGGCAAAAAGACGGTGGAGCAGCGAGGGTTGTTATTCTGGAACACCTTTACCATCTAACAGAAAAACACAAGTGGATGCAAAGCTTTGGGACATTTTACTTGAGAGTGGAGGAAAACAGGTAATAGGGAAAAAATCAGCAAATTATGAACACGGAATACAAAACATTTGACATGTTTGATGATTAAAGGACAACATGACTTGCTTTGGGGAAATTTTGATTTGAAAAAGATTGATGTAATGTTTGATTTATAAATGTCTTGAGTGTTAATCAAAAATGGGATTCAATTTTTTTTTTTTTTTTTTACATTTTTAAAAAGGGTGCATTGTGCTGTACTAAGAAAACATCTGTAAATCTAGTTGAAGAGCCTACCTCGTCTGTCCCTCCACAATTTTTCCTTTTTCTCCCTGGCTGAGAAGGAATAAGACGACGTGTTGTGCCATTCTTCCAGAAGAAAAAAGCATTGGGCAAAAAAAGTCCAAATTAAGTAAGTTTTTAAGATTAAAAAAAAAAAGTAATATCTTAACATATTCTCTGTATTGATATCCATATATTAATTTCCTTATGTGACAGATTTAACTAGCAGAGTTTCAATATTTTAAAATAATTTTTTTGTTTTTACTGTGGTGAGAGACATGGGCTGCTCGTGTTCTTCTCTGGATTTGATGCTGAAGGAGGGGTCCCTCATAACTGGGTAGACAGAGGCCTGACTTGCCTCTGCAGAACTTGGAAGAGAAGGCACTGGAGTCGCTGCAGTAACTTGTGTTGCCAAAGAGACAGATTCAGCTTTTCTCTTCTGAAAGAGCAAGCAGAAAGACAGATACATTTTCTCAGCATAGAAAATGAAATGCAACTTTTTTTTTCTTTACACATTTCTAAACATAGTGGTGTTTGCCTATGCAAAACACGCCACCTACACTATGCTAGGGTGTTGTAGGTGGTTGGAAGGGTGCTTGTTATCGATGTCATGATAAGTGTGTTTCAGCATGTTGCTACATTGTTCAAGATGATTTCTTAGTGGCCCAAATCAAAAGCTCCCACAGCAAGTCTACTTGACATTCTGACCCTTAGATATGACTTGGGTCTCTCCTTCAGTCTATCAGATTTTTCTCACCAATTTTATAAATGTGCCTTTAAAAACTAACCATTTAAATTTTACACTTGTGAAATTATAGAACACCTCTACTCAACTGCTTGATGGGGCAAGTTAAGCAAAGAAGTTTACAATGTGTTTATGGGTTTGTTCAAATACCTAACCCCTACTCTAATAAGTAACAGTAATTACCACTAACAGCTGATGAGCAACAATAATAAAATGAATGTACTCTCTAGCCACTTACCTCACGTTATAAAACAGGTTACAAAGAGTCATGATTGTGTAATGAGTGATGAGAATATATTCTCTTTGTCTTATAAGACAAACATGAAAAATGCTTCCATATTTACTAGCAGTCTAAAATATGAGTTTAAAGAATTTTAAAAACATTTTTGAAAGACATTTTTTATTATATTAAAAAATGTAATTCATTCTTGTGATGCAAACACTGATGTTTCAACAGCCATCCGCTAATTCAGCAAGGATGCATAAAATGTATTGAAAGTGACAGCGACATTTTTTTTTCATATATTTCAAATACTGTTCTAAAAAAAACAAGTGTATATGCATGTAAGTATGTATGTTTGTGTCCTTTTGTTTTTTTATATTATTATTATCACTATTATTTAATTATTTATTTTTACAAACTGACAATAAGTAAGCACTGAATCAGCATATTACAATGATTTGTGAAGGATTCAGAAGTGTTTTTTTTAGTTAGGAAGGAAGGAAGGAAGGAAGAAAACAGATGCTATGACCCTACATCTTGCTGCGTAGCATGGCAGCTATTTAGAATATTATAATATATTATAAATGACCAACCACCCCAAAATGGAAATTGTTAAGCGATTCTATAACAGTGCTAACATCATCATGACATAATTTTTCACGCTGCTTGCCATTCGACAATATAAATTGAGACGAGGCAACAATTGCATCCCTCACACTTGCAGCAAAGTGTCATATAAGATATTTTTTCAGCCCATTGATTAAAAGCTCTTTCTTTACAGATTAACCTCTATTAGTGTACAATGGGCAGGTTTGTCTGTACCGGTGTGGGGAGGGTTTTGCCTCTTGAAGGAGCTGAAGCAGACTGAACGTTGAGATCTAGACTCTTCCTCTGAATTTGAACAGAAAGGAAGAGAGGTTGGTAAAGGTTTACATGGCACGTAAACAGCTCTTTGTGACACAACGTTTTAAAAGGAAGGTCAATCAGGTGGGGATGTAAAATAACCAAGAAACAACTTCTTACCACATCTCTCTCTGGGGAGCTGGGGCGGGATCCCGGCAGGCCATTCTTTGTTGGAGTCTTTGCCTCCTTTTTGGGAAACTGGAGCTTCTTGAAGTCTAGGCGGTCCGGAGTCACCCATTCATCCAGTCGCTTATTGACTTTCCAAAAAAAAGGGGAAAAAAACAACAACAAAAAACACACTTTTTTTTTTAAACACATTTTTTTATTATACAAATTATACTGTATATGTCAGAACAAATGAAGTAAATCAAGCATAAAGGCAAATGGTTAGTACTCACAGTCAATATAGTGGACGTAATAAAGCTTTCTCCCAGGAAGATCTTTAACACTGAGAATTTCAGCCAATGCTTTAAAGAAATAAAATAAAAAATATAAATTCGACAACTGAAAGCAGATACACTCATGTCAAGAAAAGGAATTTAGATTTTCATGTTTCACTTATCCAGACAAAAAAGTTAGTGATCATTTTTTTCCCTTCTGGACTAAATAATTATGTAAAACCAGTTAGATAAAAAGACTCTCATTTAAAATAAAATTTAAAAAAAAGTAAGAGTTGTTCCCTTTGTCAATATAGGCAACATTTGAAAGGTTCATCAACCTAAGAAAAGAACGCATTTTGTTAACAGGTTTTGATCCCCGTCAAACGTTGACTACAGTAGTTCTTAAGACATCTAACAGTCAAGATAGTCTTAACATCAATAGTTCAAAATAATGTGACTCCACAGGTAGGTTTTTGCTTAATTAGGATCTTACGATATAAGCTATAACGTAATAAGAAACTAAAAGTTAAGAAATGAAAAACTGTGTGAAACACATTTGTCAATAATTAAATGAACAATGTACAATAATGTTATTTTTATGTACCATTTAAGTTTTACTGTAATTTTAAGTATCTCGGGACAATAACACATAACTTAACCTAACGTTACTGTAAATCATCATCACTGTACAGGTGGTTATAATCCGAACACGATTAACGTAAGACTCTATTGAAAAATTATCGGAAGAAAGATTTTAATTTAAACTCAGGTGGCATAGTGACATTATCAGAGTACAGCCGCTATTCTTTTGTTTACATTCGATACGGAGCTCTCTGGCTAATACTTACGCCACTCGTCTTCATTTTCTTGATTTTTCCGCAGCACGGGAAGCCGGCAGCCTTCAATGATTTCAACCTATGTGAAGATAATGCCGTTATAAACCAAGACGCCGAACGCTTATAGAGCGAATAAGTTTCACAACTGCATTTACACTACATAAAACCACACAGACTGTGAGCATCTCACCGTGGAGTCCGCCATCTTAATCACAACACGCCTCCAGTCGTGCACAGAATTGTGGGTAAACAAACAGAACGCCGGCTTGTTGCTCTAGGGGGCGCTTATGAGCTTTTTAAAAATAAAAACGTAAGAAAAGAAGCTGTAAAAGCTCTGCCTAGTTCTTTGTACGTGGGTTACTGTATCTGAATGGAACTGTTGACGATTCTACATTATTCCGTTTTGTAATGCTGTTTTCAAGTGCAGCTTATAGATCTGAAGTCTAACCCCGTAACGGCATCTGATTTCAAAATTATCAATGTGTACTCATGACAGCATTAGCCTACTTAAATATTAGTGAACGCTTTTTGCCTTTAGTAAAATTAATTAAAATGTGGGTGGGAGGAGTCACTTAGTGTTCTATTTCTAAAGTTGATCAAGAGTTTTTTTTTTTTTTTGTTGTTGTTTTTTAAATAAACACATTTAATTACAGGATTCCGGTAGAATGTCCTATGAGTCATTTCAAAAATTGCTTTGATTGACAGCGATAACTGTAGCAATAGACTGGATCAAGACATGAGACATCTATGAGAAAATAAACCTGTGGATGAAGTACACCTATTAGTGTAAATGCAGACTAACTGACCCGCAACAACAACATAAACAAGACTGGTGTAGGCTGAGCAGCTTCTACAGTTAGGCTTAAACATTTTGTCATGAGCCCTTGTTTAAAAAAATAGAAAATCAAAATGTCCATCTAAAATATTTTACCAGAAAATGTGGATCTCCCTGCAGCCAATCATGAGCTTATACTTTCTTGAAGAGCTTTTTTCACAAAACCTGATGGCGGGTTCTGGGCCCCCTCTCCCTCGCCAGTCCCTTGGACCATCCTAAACTCCAACCATAATGATACCCCTGTTAGAAGTACTCCTTTCTACAGGTATGTACAGATACGCCTCCATCCAAAGATCCCCAAAGGAATATGAACCACTGAGAGACACCACTCAGGATAACATTGATGTTGTGCTCTATAGTCTCAGCGAATACTCTGCAGAGGCTCTCAGTATTATCCTCATTAATTGAGGAATATCAACTTTCAAAAAAAAAAAAAAAAAAACTATGCAAAAACAAATGTTGTAGAGGACCAGGGTTGTTGTTCTTCTTTTTGCTTTACGGTGGATCGCAGACATATAATTGCATTACCACCATTCTCGCTCAAATGGACCATTGACCAGGACCATTTGGCGCTTTTCCACTGCGTGGTACGACTCGGTTCGGCACGGCTCGTTACGGTACGGCATGGCTCAGTTCGGCTTGGTTTGCGTTTCCATGCAGTTTAGTACCGCTTTAGAGTGGGAGGGATTATTCACGTGTCCTTATAGTTGCGCCGATTCTACTGCCGTGACATAATCGTAAAAGCGCCACAAACAAACAAACAACAATGGAGCATTTTTCCTCGGCTATCAACGAGAGGAACGTCTGTACTTCCTCAATAGACCACGAAACACCCATTTTTGGTTAATACAAAAAGGTGCGTTTCTTCAAACAAAACAGTTGCGTCCGATCCTTCGCTGGCTGTGCTGATTTAAATCTGGCGGGTCTGTTGTGTCTCGTGTCGCAAGTTCAGTGACGCAGTAATGACAAAATTCTCCGGCCAAACAGTGACCAGCAGAGTTTACACGTCACGTTTTGGTAACGGTACGGCTCGCTTGGAACCTCACCTGAGGTTTTACTGAAAAAAGGACCAGGTACCAGGTTCTGTTACCAGTGGAAAACCCCCCAAAAGTGAGCTGTACTGAACCATACCGTACCGTACTATGCAGTAGAAAAACGCCAATAGATTCATAATGTGGGCTAACTGCAGCTTTGCAGGGCAAGCACTAAGGGCCCCCATGGGCCCTGTGCTGGCAGCCGACTGGGGGACTTAGGCTTTAGACTCACTTACATTTTCTTTCAGCACTGAATGTTAAATCGGTGTGTTTCAAGAAATCTGAATTGTTTTTGTTTTAAGCACACAAAGTTTTCTATTGCTGTGCCTTAGATGAGGATCAGAAAAACATTTAATTGACAGAAAATCACTGGAGAAAGCTAGTTAATTTCAAGGGGATTCACAAACTTACTGTGTATATAATGGTATGATGATATTAACAGGAGACAGGAAAATAAAAGTGTATTTATTTTTAGGATGTATTGGAATTGGTTATGAAATAGATGATTAAATTATTACTTATATTTGCAATTTAAGAGTTAAAGAGCATCATGTGCACTAAATAGTGCACAGGATGTTCCTGTACGTACTCTGCTATACGCAATTCTTGTGAAACTTGCGCTGTGGTTTCCTGCTCCAAATGATGTCACCACAATGTACCCTTTTTAACACTTGAGCTGCAAGTCAAACATTGTTAACGTTGCTTGGCAATGCTGTATTTAACAGAATGGACCTTGAACTCTGAATTTAAGAACAATAAAGAGCAAACACGAAAAGTAAGATGCAGAATTATTAAAGCAAAAGTCTTGACTAGGTTTTACAGTGAAATTTAATAACTACAACATATAGTGCTTCCGCACAGTTAGATGTGTTCCCAGGGTCAACATAATTTGTTGACCCTGGAACAACATTTTAATCAAAAATTTAATCTTTACCATATCTCTACACCTAAAGTAAACCTATCCTTACCCATAAGTTATCCCTAAAATCAGAGTAAATGGTAGATGAATAACACTGATGTACAAGCACCATACACTGATTGTAAGCCTAAATTTCACAAAAACTATAAACTGGTTCTTCAAATCTGATTGGTTAATCACAATGTTGTTCCAGGGTCCATAAAGATGTTGATCCAGGAACATCTCGCACTAAAATTTTAAATAACCTACAATAAGAATGCTCAAAGCCAATTAAAACAAAGACAGAGAAACATCACAAAATGAAACACTTCAAGTCTCACAAACCTGTTAAAACGCAATAGTGTTTTTTAAGGGACTGACCATTTCTGTATTTGTATTTATTTATTTGATTTTTTGTCAGATGTTATTATCTTCAGTCCATATACACAGACTTGTTTTCCCCCCTCATAGAGCTTCATGGCCGCCTGTCAGTTTGTGAAACAGCTCTTCATTCAGGGTGTCACTCTGCTCCCGACCTCGAGTGGACATGAAGATGTAGCCACCGATGTACTCGTGGACAATCTTACAATCTGCTGTCACACAGCTGAAGGCAATATTCACATTGCCATCAAACTCAATGGCAACCTGGTAAAAATAGGGCAGGAATTTATTATTTTACACCATTATATTTCTATTAACATAAGAGCTTGGAAAAACTGACAAATTGCATTGGTATAGATATGTATAAAGTCGGATTACCTGTTTGATGTCCCAGTTGACATTCCATTGTCTCATGGTGTTGTATCTCCAGGTTTTCACAACATCTCCAACACTCAGGTCAATGCGGATTAAACGATTATTGGCAATGCCAAGCACCTCATCCTTACGGCAACCCTTAAACCTTATGTGAACAGAAAATATGTTGTTGTTTTTTTTTTTTTATGATTTCACTTATAATGTGGTATTATTTTGGTTAAATTATGTCATGCTGAATTTTCAGTTCACCCTGAAAATTCCAAAAGAAAATTCAATCTTAAAATGGCAGGAAAATGTACTTAAGTATGGAATGTTGGACAGTTCATGCACTCAACTGTTGCAAGCGGGCTATCATACTTGAAGATGCACAAAATAACCTTTAAAAATGTATGCAAAACATGGTTGTGTATATAAGTATAAAAAGTACACAGAAATTTTGTAAGTGGGTAGTGTATCCTTTGTGGTGTAATTTATTTTATTTGTTTCTGTTTCCTTTGTTGCCTTGGTTTCTCCCGCTGTTTATTTCTTGTCATGGATACACATTGTTATTGTAAGTGTTTCTCCACTTGTATAGCCTTCTATTTCTGTTATTCTTATCTGAGTACTCATAAACAAAATATACATCCATTTACACATGCACATAAAGTTAAAAATAAAACGTTTTGTAACATTTAAAAATTAAAAGAGGAAAAATTTAGTGGAAAAGAGAGACCAAAACTGAGTTCAAGAGAAGCTGAAGCATTGAAAGCACAAAAAGGCATGTTATATATAGTCTCTAAAATAGTCACATATTTATAAGTAATTGCTTACATTTCTTCTTAAATTTTTTTGTAAGTTAAATTTCAGTGGAAAAAAATGATTTTTTTTTTTTATAATCTTAGTGGAAAAGTAGGCCTAATACACACACACACATATGTATATATTCCACTGAGATTATTTTCAGAAAAGTTTCATTTTAAGTGTCAACTCTCACTCCTACCTTTTTTTTACGTTTTTGAAATTATCTCCTGCTTGTAACACTCATAAAGTTCCACCCTGTTAAGTTATATTACAGAGAATGTTTGTACAATCAAAAGATATATAAATAAATTAAGTTTATTATTTATTATAAGTTAAGTTTAGCAGTGTTTATTGCCATATTAACTACATAGCTAAACTGATCACTAATCAGATTCCAGCAAAGTGACACATATGGGATAAAATAAAGCCAATACCCCAGTTTATCTCGCTTCAAATAAAAAATGACTACATGGTAAAAACATTTTTAAAGACTACAGTCTTGCTTTTAGTGATAATTATTTATTATATTTTTCATTATTATTATTATTTATTATTGTTTTTTATCATTATTATTGTCATGCTGCCTCGTTCCATGTGCTTAATGTGTTTTCGTTTTCATTCTGTTTTCCATTTGCTTTCTGTGTTTTTTTTTTTTTCATTTCGTCCTCCACATGTGTTTTGCCTCATTTTTAACTCCGCACTCTTCATCAGTGTATAATCCTTCCCCAGCCGTTTTCCCCCAGGTGTCCCGTATTATAGTTTGATTATGTCTGTATTTAAATCATGTCCGCTGTTTAGTTTGTTGTGTGCTGTTAACGTTGATGTTGCCCTCTGTGTGTGCTTCACATTGTTCTCTGCGTTTTCCTTTCGTTTTCTGTTCCTGGAGTTCCTTATTAAATGTTCACATATTGAACTGGAATCTTATCTCTGTGCCCTTTCTGCTCACTAAGGAAGCGAGAGCTCGACACCACAACACCGCATCATGACAATTATCTGCTTTATCCATTTTAGTTTAATAATGATTATTATTGGGCTTTTGTTTTAAATTAATATAAAAGTAATATGATCTATAAATCCATTGATCCATTACTTTGGTGTAAAGCTGCTTTGCAATGAATGATATGTATTGTGAAAAGCGCTATACAAATAAATTTGAATTGAATTGAAAAATAAACTTTAGAATCAATATATAAAACTTTCCACTTTAAAGAAATTGGTCAATGACACCCCTACAGGGCTCTGCCTAAAGAGAAATTTTACTGCACTCACTTGACTACAATATAAGAGAGGCCAAAGTCAGGTAGAGCCTGCCAGATCTGAAGGAACTTCTGAATGGCGTCTGTTAATGAGAGCTGGGCTACGTTCTGATAGGCCTCCAGGATCCTTGGCGAGAGCTGAACAGTTAGAGGGAAAGAGGTATCAAGATAAACAAAATCTCAAATCCATCACACATGCAAATACAATAAAAAGGTTTGAAACATTTGAAAATTGAAAGAGGGCCCAAAACTAAGTTCAAGAGGAACAAAAAGCACTGAAGATTACATGTAATATAATGGTTGCACTTTATTTTAATGTTCTATTATAGTCTACTTTAGACATTCTAATAATAATAAGTAATTTTGCATGTCTACTAACTTAAATTAGACATTGGCAACACTTTATTTTAAGGTCAAAATCTTACTATTAAGCAGCAGTTAATTAGCATGCATAATACTAGCATGTTGGCTGTTTATTAGTACTCATTATGTATGATCATAGATCCCTTAACCCTACCCAATACCCAACACAACTATCTTACTAACTGTCACAAACGGTCGCTGTGGTGAAGCAAGTCATGAGCTATTTCAGTGGCACGGAGACACAGGAGGCAGAGATAAACTTGGACAACAACAAACATTTAATGTTAAACAAAGAAACCTGAAACAAACCCGAACCACGAACGTACACACAACTTCATAGACTGAAAAACATACAAGACCAAGGGAGTGAATTTATACAAAGACTAATCAAGACAAAGACTCAAAGCACCTGGACAACACAGCTGGCAGAGAATCAAACACTAATTTCAAGGGCGGGGTTACAAATGATACAAAGCACATGGGACAGAATGAAAACAAAACAAAGAAGCACATGGACTTGATCAAACATAAACACAAGAACACGCCCACGGCGTGACACTAACTATTAATAAGCAGCAAATTAGAAGTTTTTTGGGGGACACATAGTTAGTTATGAATATGTGTTCCCTAATCTAAGGTGTCACCAGTAGACTGGCAATTTAGGGTTGGGTGAGTAGAATAAATTGACATAATTGCAAAGTTACTGATTGTTGTTAGAACGTCTGTCAGGGGACTATTATAACAAAGTGTTAGCAGATATTAAGGATACTAGTTTGTACGTAGTTACTTACAAAGTAACTTATAGTTAGTAGAAAAGTGTTATGGATAATGCAGTTCAGACATGTAATCTGAATGTGGTACCTGCTTGGGTTTGTACTTCTTCTGGTAGCGTGGAGAGACAAGGCTGTGTGTATTGATACTTTCATCTGTCTGAGCTGTGTTATTACTTGGTGTGGTTTTCTGCATGGCCAAGAATGACTGGATACTCTGCACCTCACTAGAAAATGAGCTGTCAGCTAAAGTCTTGCCCTTTGAAGCCAAACGACATGCTGCCATCCATCGGCTGTACTGCTGCTCCTAAAATAAGACAGAAATAATTTTTCTTTAGTTGAATGAAGCATAGATATGGCAGCAAATCTATACCATAATCTAATCCTTGCACGCGCATGATATGTCATCTTCATCATCCACAGGTTTGTATAGATTTTCATTTAACTGTGCTCTGATTTCAAAGTTGCAGTGATAAGAGTCTTCATGTCATCTCTCCCTCAACAGGTGTTGGCCAATTGGTATTGGATGCCTGTTATAAGATGATTCATACTATACTTGAGACATGGCATTGGACCAAGTAACTGTTTCATTAGCTTGTTTTATTTATTTATTTATTATTGATTTTGTCTTTATTTAATGTAATTTAATGAATTGTTCATGGAGTAGATCTTTTTCAGATACTTTATTAATAGACTTTTTAAAGACTCATAATTACAGACACGCACATATACAGGCCAAAAGTTTGGACACACCTTCTGATTCAATGTGTTTTCTTTATTTTCATGACCATTTACATTGGTAGATTCTCACTGAAGGCATCAAAACTATGATTGAACACATGTGGAGTTATGTCCTTAACAAAAAATAGATGAAATAACTGAAAACATCTTTTATATTCTAGTTTCTTCAAAATAGCCACCCTTTGCTCTGATTACTGCTTTGCACA
>JAUMHG010000281.1:109940-150560 GCA_032359395.1 Enteromius anoplus
AAACACCATTACACCTATGAAGAGAGAGACCCCAGAAAACATGGACACACTACACGAGTGTGTGTGTGTGTGTGTGTATGTACTGGTTTGACTACACTTGTGAGGGACCAAATGTCTTCACTTATACAGTGAAAGATCAAGACAACCCACTAGTGAGGACATGTTGCTGGTCGTCACGAGATAAAAAGGCTTATAAATCAGTCAGACGTAGGTTTGATGTAGATCATGTTTCTATGCAGGGTAGGTTTAGGGACAGGGGTTAAAAATATCATTCACCTGATAGATCCTCACCAAGATAGCAAAACAAACGTGTGTGTGTGTGAGAGAGAGAGTATCAAGCTTAGTTGTTCATCAAACACAGAACAGGGTACAGAAATATAGTTATTATGAGCTTTTATAATATATGATTATGAGCTTGTCTGATGCAGAACACGCAAAACACACATCTTCTTTTCATTAAAGGACACGAATTAAAAGAAGCATGGATAATGGATAGTTCTGAACGTGATTAAATCAAACAACATAAAGCCAGTAACACTAACCCCAACACGACTAAACCAGCAGCTTACTAGTTTGACCAGCTGGTGGAGCCAACAGCTACCGAACGGCTTACTTCCATCAGAAATGTATTTCTCCGGTAAGAAGCGTGGTGTGTGTAAGAAACAAGTTCTGTAGAACCCACAAACACTGGAGGATAAAGTGACCCAAAACTGATTTTCTGCCCAGGCCACTTTCATATGTGGATACATATCCAATTAGAATAATAAATAATGCGTGATACTGGTTTATTAACAGCTAAATTGGACTGAAATTAATTTAAAAAAAAAAAACACACACAGTAGAATCAATGCACTCGTTTTTTAAACAACTAAAGTTAAAGCAGCTAGACACAACAGGACCGAGCTGATCGAACCGCGGTGGCGTTCGAGTTTTTGCGAGTCTTACTTTGAAGTTGGAGATGAAGTTTGAGATTGTTTGTTGAAACCCGGTTTGGGCGAAATTAGCGGGAACTGTATAATTATTAACGGAAGCCGCACGCGAACACTGAGCAGCGCCCTCTGCCGATCACCACAAACACTGCACGCGCTGAGGTACAACTTCCTGTTTTCTGCGCGTCATCATATGAATATAGGATACGCCTTAAAAATAATGATACAAAATAACAGTAACTACAACAAAAAACCCAGTACAGAAATACAGTATTATAAAAATCATCTTCAGAAGAACACCGAAAAGCATCTATAGATGAAGTAGCAAGGACTATCTTAATATAATATCATAAAACAAGACACTGAACTTAAGGAGAACAGTCCATCCGACAATTCCTCCTGCTAGGCTATAATAATCATTTTAATGCTAGTTGAGGCCAAAATGTTTGTTCATGAATATACAAAATAAAGAAATTATCCGATATATTTCTAAGGCTAAAGGTAATTTGGCATTATAAATTAAACCAAAACATCCTAATGAATGCAATATATATGTATATCATATTATTTATTTATTTATTTATTTGTACAAGAAAGTTTTGAGAGTACAACAAAGGAGAATATACGACAAATGCTTATTTAAATAAATGAGTGAAGAAAAGGGATATATATATATAGACCTATATACATACAAGTATGAGACAATCATACAGATACCTTAAAAGATAATATAAACCCAGTTTTGCTTTATTATTTTTCAACCCAAGTAGCAACTCACTATAATGTTTCATATCTATTTGAAATCACAAAGGACTGAGTTTAGCTTTAGCCCATTTCTGTTTGTGTATATGTCACTTTTCTATAATCATGTTTGGTGGTAATCTTTCTCTTTCAAAATAGAAGAATACATAAAATAAACATTCAAGTCTTCTTCTTTTTTTTTTGCAAAACTTGTAGAAACATACAAGAGTGATATAAGACATGAATATTCCTACAGTAAGTTTGATTCCTAAAACAAGCATACATAATATTCCGGATTTGCATACATCAAGCTGAAAAAGAGTGCAAAAGAGGTGAGTTTCTTTTTTTTTTTTTTCAATTAGCAAGAATTAAACAATTAACATTCAAAGCACATGAAATTATTGCAGTCAAGATATTCATATTTTGGGATATAAAATAAGAAATTGTTAATCAGAATTAAGAAAGAAAGAAGTAAGGGGTTGTCCAATAAGAATGATACCAGAGAGCTAACAGGAGTTTAGTTTGTGGGGTGTGCTTCACAGACCTTGAAGAGTTTCAAGATGTATTGGGCTTCCTTTTACATTTGTGTATCTAAAACTTACCTAATAATATGAAATTTAGCACACAAATATGACTCTTATCCATGTCTTTTGTATCAAAAAGAAAACAACATCTCAACAATACTTCTGTTAATTTTAGAAGCACTCAACATCATAACAAATACTCCACATCAATCAAAAAATATTTTACATACACTCGAAAAATGGTGCAAAACAGACTCAACATTCATTGCACAAAAACACCTATTTCAGATAAATCATCTTCGAATCTCTTAAGGAACAGGGCGCGTCTGGTGCGAGCGGACGCAGCTTCTAATGACGTCATTGTCCCGGTAGACGATGCCCAGCTAACCGGAAATGTCTGTGCAGCCAACGCCAAAATACTAACGCCATTTAAATGAATGTATACATTGTTTAAAAAGTACGTAATATTCATTCTGATTACATGAATGCATTATTAAAAGTGAAATTACAAAAAATATATTTTCGACCACGGCTTTGCGGCCGGAGAGCGGAGTCATCGGACCATTCAGGAGCGTCACTGAGCATCACGTGACCCGATCAGGAAGTGACCCGAGTGAAATGTTGTTCAGTGTCCGGTGAACCGAGCTCTGCGGTCCGTTGTTCGTTGTGACCTGCAAACCTTACAGACGGCAGCCCGTTTGCGTTCAGCCGCTGTCGGTTAGAGCTCTCATCTGCAGGTAAGCGCGCGATTCAGCCGCTCGTTTCCCTAACAACAGCAGCGGTTGCCGAGGAAACGCTAGCGCGAGACTGCGCCTAGTTTACCATAGCGAGAAAAACATCAATATGAGAGCACATTCTCCTGTAAGTTACTGAGGGATTTAACATGGGTGAAGGGATTTCAGTCTATATTACCGATTCTTTTTCGCGTCTGAGAGACAAAATATGTTGTTTTATTAGAGGCCGGCCGGCCGGTTAGCATCACTGCTAATGCTAAACGATGACTGACTGACAGTCTGTTGTTGTGTTTACACGTGGACACGTCTACGTGGGCGGTCTCATTGTTTTATTTTGTAAGTTAAAAATACAGTTCAGTTCACGGTAATGTACGTTACATACCGGTGAGCGTGATTTCAGCAAGTACAAGCCGCTCCTGGATCAACATTGCCCATCAACCAATCAGAACCGAGGGGTAATGTTTCATGTTTATGATCAGGGTTCGGCGCTTCTACACCCGTGTTAATCAGCTGTCACTTCTCACTGATTTTAGGTATTTATTTTTGGGCTGGGCTTGGGATAAGTCTATGTGTTTGGACAGTACTGTTGTTCCAGGATCAAGTCTCCTACACTATATTAACCCACAAGGACCCTCGGTGATGCGGGCGTCACACACACTACTGGTGATCTGGAAATGTCCTTTTAAAGCATTATCCCTCACGTTCACCTCTGGAAGCCCCTAAGTGACATATAATCAACATTCAGGTTCAGTCATGTGACAATATTTTCATTTTTTGTTGCCATGACAACATCTCCAAAAAGGGGGTCTGTCTGGACAGAGTTTTTAAAAATGTTAGTTTTTGTTACTAAAGGTATGTTTCAATCCATGCAACAATTCTAATGTTTTAATAACGTATCCTAGATTACACTTAACCTGCTTATAAAGCGTTTCTTCAACAAAACGATTAGTGGTAATGAGCTGCCCAATTAATTTAGCTGAATCAGTTATTTTGGTGTTGTATATTTTCTGCTGCACATTTCAATACATTTTGACAAATCTACAAGCATATTTAACACGTTGACCTCCAGTGTAAGGTCATTATTTATTTAGTCAAAAAAGCCCAATATGTAACATTACAGACTTTTCATTCAGTTGGCACATTATCAGGTTATGAAAAAAAAAAAATCTAAATATGTATTTCTGGTTAAATCATATACATGACACGCGTTACTAAAGAGTTGAAGTAAAATATAATGGGCACAATTATGTAGTTTTGAAAAATGTTTCGGCAAAGCAAATAAAATGCAAAATCTGTATTACTTCTTAAAAAGGCTTTTGTTTTATTTTCCCAGTAAAGTAATAATTTTGATGTATGTTGTGGAAAAGCTAAAAAGCTCTTATAAAGGAAAAATAAAAATCTATTGTTTTTCAGTTGAGAAGTAAATACCCAATGTCACATATATGTAATATTACAGATCTCTCACAAGGAGGGGTTGAATTAAAAAACAAGTGCATAAACATGTTATAAGTGGTCCTTTTGGTCAGTTTGATATGCCTCATAATTTTCCTATAAGGATGAATTGGTCCGTGTCCTTATGTGTTAATTAGGGCACTAACGGTAATTGCAGCATAAGCTTCAGAATAAAATCTTATTAATCTCCCAGACCACAATAATACGCATCAAACATAAGCCTTTATAATTTTAATGAACCCTTTAAAGCTGCCAGGTTTTGTGCGTCGTATGTGTTCTTATTATCTAATGACCAAAAAGGTGTACCCGAACCCAAAGAGAGCCGTAAATGTGCTGTACAGAACCGACCCGAACCCGTATTTCATTTTAAAGTGGTACCCGAAGACCCAAGAAATAGCTCAAATGTACCCAGACCCGACTGCACAGAAAACTGCTATTAACTATAAATATAAAACCTCTTTTGGTGTAACTGCTGATACCTTCTGTAGGTTGCAAAAGACTCTGCGCAATTATTGATTGATTGATTGATTTTCTTTTTTAAATGCACATAATAATGCAGTAATCTGCATGTTCAATAACAGTCAATAACACATGCATCGAGCTCCACCGGCAGCACCTAGAACTCACCTTATGAAAATTAAGGGAGGAATTCACGCGAATCGCACGAGACTTAAATAGCTTATTCTGATAAGAGGGTATTTTTCATCATCACTGTGCTCTCTGAGCCGAGCCTGACCAAAAATGTTAAATATAGACGTTTCAACAACAGCGACATAAACACACGTTACTGCGCGTGCGTGCTTGTGTGGTTCCCGTAAACATCCACATAAAATCAGTCACAACAGCCAAGTCCTCTCTAGAGTGGATTATCTTTTTGATAACAAACGAAATATGTTCGCTGCATAAATCAGACAGATTTATTAAAAGTGCAAACTCATTCTCCTCCAGCAGGAAGTGCTTTAAACACGAAAAACAAGAGGTTTCCAGTAACGGCTCAAACACTGCCTTATATGGAGACTATTCTGAAAAATATATAAACACCTTTTTGTGTTTACTTTGGCCAAACGAAGCATACCTGCAACTCCAGAAGTGTTAAAGTCTCAAATTGCTGTTAAAGGTTTCTCTTAGTATCTTCAGTTTCTAAATATGCTTCAGTTTTAAGGCTCTTTATGGTACAGTTTCAGAGACCGTGATATCAGTGTGGCTCCAGGTCCAAATCTTTGGCTTTAACCCGTTTTCCATGGTTGAATATAGGTCGCTGATACTCGACTATGTTTAAAAAGCAAACAAATAAGGAAAAAACTATGTAAAATATGTTCAGTCATAAATGGTGTGGCAGCTCTGTAGATGTGGTGTTTTTTGCCGTTGGCATCGGTCATATGACAGTCTATCTAGAGCACTCAGTAGTCGACTCTCTGTAAACGCCTGTGCTACGGTTCACTCGGCGGATGGCAAAGTGTTTACTCTTGACAACCCAGAGAAGTTAAGCGAAACATGTCCATGGCACGGAGGAATTCATGCACTCCTCGGGTGAGCGACTAAAATGATGGGAATAGATGTATGGTTTATGGTCCATAAATGGACAGCGTGTTTTAATTTCTCTCTTATAACGCTTTATGATCTGCTCTGTAATGTAGAATATTGAGCTTTATTAAATGCAAGCTCACCGTGTTGAAGGTGCATGTCAGTCGCAGGCGCTGTTGTTCTCTGGAAAGCTGGAGAAATCCTGCATCATCTGAATCTGAGTAGAATATTGTGGTGCAGTAGAGTTCATCTCAGCGGACGTACAGAGCGCTGGGGCTGTGGTGATCAGGTCAGAGCTGTACTTCTCAACAGAGACTGTTTGATTGGAGAAGCACATGACCTTTACCGCAGCTTCATCCATTCAAAGCCTTGATCATGACACAGCTAAAACGATAACAAAAGCACAACAATCACTAGCAGTGTGATTTTTACAGTACTATTATTGTTTTGTAATATTTTACCGAATAGTTTAAAGCCCTGTTTTTTCTGTGTTTTGGACATTATTATTATTATTATTATTATATTTTTAAAGTCTAGTCTTCATATAGATTTATTTTATGCTGTCAAGTGATTAATCGCATCAAAAACAAGTTTGTTTAGATAACGTGTGTGTGCTGTGTGTATATATTTAAAACATGTGTACATGTATATACTTAAATTTGTTATCATATTTTGAATCATATGCTAGAGTTGGGTCGATAGATGATGCCATGGTTCATCGCCGATGGCCGACAGACATCACGATGCTCCGCCCCGCCGCCGCAGCAGCAACCAGCTCGCGAAAAACACACTTAATCTATGGCGGCAAATCTGTGCCATTAATAAGCGAGTGCACCGCTGACGCTGGCGAGCGCGGTAAATCATTTCCGCGAGAGGAAAACAGACGCGAAGAAACGGGGCCGTGAGCTCATATCAAACCCTCGCGTCAAGTCAAGCACTCGTACACGAACCCTCCTGCGCTCAATCCTCTCTCAGTCAGTCGAGGGGCGGGGCTTGGGCGCCGGCTACAGCGACGACGATATCATCGTCCATCGCGATGTTTCACATTAGACATCGTACGATGCCAAATTGGTCGACATCGCCTATTATATAGACATATATTTAATGTAAACAGAAGCTTGCGACTTCTAGTTTAACAGCACTGGTTTTATTAATATTTATTTAATAATGTTTGCTCATTTTTCAATATGACTAATTTTAGGTTAAAGTAAAAATGAAAAACCTAGAAATGAGGTAAGCGTGACACACGTGTGTTTGTTTCTCAGCTGCAGAGCGCTTTGATCAGCAGGATGAGTTCAGACGGAGGCGGGAAGCCCGCCAAGGTGGGCTCTCTGGTGGAGGTCATCGGGAAAGGTCAGCGTGGGACCGTGGCCTACATCGGCGCCACCCTGTTCGCTTCGGGGAAATGGGTGGGTGTCATCCTGGACGAACCTAAGGGCAAGAACGACGGCACGGTGCAGGGAAAACGCTACTTCACCTGTGAGGAGAACCATGGGATATTTGTCAGACAGTCTCAGGTAAGATACCGTACGAGGAAACACTCCAGGTTTGAAAGATAACGAACAGATATAATCTTGCCCAGTGTAATAATCACAGGACATTATGACAGTGTTATGTGTCAATAAACAATACGCTGTATGAATCGAAATTCAGCGTTCCTCTTCGGTTGTTCAGTAAAGATCATGTCACAAATATGCAAAAGAGGCATTATATAAGTACACATGCAGTTATTTGCATGTGTTTCCAGGGTGTACATCGGACACTAGATGATGTCATGCTCATAATTCATAGTTCTTGTCTAATTTTGTCGATGTTAAACTCAAAGGCCTTTCCAGAGGGGATTTGTCTTTTCGTCACTCCATCAATCAGAAAATACTGAACAGACAGAAATAAATGTGTTTTTTAGGAAACAATGATGCCTATAAACTAGTGGGAATAATACATAAACAAACCTTCAGTGATATCACAGTAGAATATAGAGAGGAATTCACTTTTTAACTCTTCACATCCAGATGGAGGGCAATGAAACCCTTGTTTTGGAGTTTTTTTTCCCCTCGTTACATTGAAGCAGAAATGTTGTGACAGCAAAATACATCAAATCTACACGGAAAGTGATCTCCTGGTTTCTCTCGTCAGATTCAGCTCATCGATGATGGAGGCAGCTCTGCTACGTCTCCAGAAACACCTGACTCAGGTGTGGCCAGACTGCCCAAGAAAGGTGCGAGCGTGTCTGATTCCTTCATGAGGATGATGCCCTATGTTTAACCGAATGATGCAATTTTTGTCTCTCAATTCTATTTCCCAGACGTCCAGGAGACGCTGAAATCCGTGAAGCAGGTATTCTATCATAGCTTTCATTCTTTTGTGATTTATTTGATAATTCATTATTTTTCTAGGTTTCATCAATTCATTCATTATTTGTTGTTATTTTAACAGTTAACAGAAATAATTCATTTAGAATTCATGTCTGTCTTCTATTTGCATTTTATTTTAGTTATATTTTAATTGTCGAAAGGAATATAAGGATATCGTGTATGAAAAATATTAGCTGCAAAAAAATATTAAGAATGCATTCTGGCCTAGCATATTTTTGAAATGTCCTAAAATGAATGTCTGGATGGGTCATATATTTAGATAAATGATGTGTGTGTGTGTAAGATGGAACTGAGGGTTTTATGTGTGTATGTTTGGCTGTTTTTGCTAACGTGATGAAAAGACTCCGACGGCAAAGAAGGTACATCAGTCAGTCCTCTGTGGGCTCCGTTCACGTGTGGAGCACAGCGGTGCACGTTGTGTTTACATCCACTCTTTATTTCACAAGCTGTCGGCTGTTTTTTCTTTCTGTGGTAGTGCATCTGACTGAAACACCCTCGCACCGAATGCTTGCATGATCACTTCATCTGTCAGCGCAGTCACAAACCATGATAAAGATCTGAACTATTCCAATATTCAGAGGCGTCACAGAAACACTTGTGATGCGCTGATACAGAGATTCATCCAGTGATAATCCACTTGCTCCAGGGTTCACATTCAGTCGTTTAGCAGGTGCTTTTATAGAAATGAGGGGAACCGGACCAACAAAAACTCAGCAGGAGTTTGTTTCTATAATTAATGAAGAGAAAACAAGCAAGAATAGAGAACAGTAGTGTTATTAGGGGCTGTGATTGTTTAAATAGAAAGAAGTGCACACAAAAAAAACCAAGTAGATGGAACAGAAATAGAATAAAGAGGGCTAGTAGAGATGAAAGATGTGTGTAACTTAAAAATTGATCAAGAAATCCTGGAGCAGCAGTGGTTGTTTTTTCTTCAGTCACATGATCCATTATTTCAATGTAGACTCAGAAACCTTTGATATCATGATATCCATAATCGTCCTAGTTCTATCATCAGCAAACACAGAGTATATAGCAAACCATTAAAACATCTCGTGTTGTTCATGTTAGTGGAAAAACTTGTTTCTGCCACAGAGCGAACAGAGAAGGTAACAGTTCTTCAGTCTAACTCATAATTCTGAGTTCATGTCTTGCAGCTCTCGCTTTGTGTCTCGTTATGCTGTAAGAATTATCTTTATTCAAACTTATGGCAGAAATGAGTTTCCACCCTTTTGTGGTTGTGGGATCATATTCGTTTGGTTTTGTTTATGGAGTTGATTCCGGTCTGTTCAAGCAGTATTTCTCTTTCCTGCTGGTTTGCTCTGTGCAATCCCTTCACCTCTTCTCTCTGTATTCCCCTGTGTGTGTGTGTGTGTGTGTGTTTTGTGCTCTTCCCTCAGCCTCCTATGCGTCGTAGTACCAAGGTGAGCCTACACCCCGCAGCAAAGCATTCTGGGAAATGTCTGGGATGATGTAAGGCTGTGTTCGGAATGGAAAGCTGTTTTTACTGTTTAAGATTTAAATTGGAGTGAACCTTGCCACTAATGTAAAGGAGGCTTATTCCCATCCGAACTCAGCTCTCATTCATTTGCTTTATTCTCACTCTGACTGCACTGAAATATTCTCATCAGCAGTAGTATTACCGATGTCATGCACACTATTGGATTTGAGCTGCTTTACAGACACTGCTGTTGAACTGAATCGATCTCTACGCTGACGATTAGCTGAGCGTGTTGGTCTGTGTATGAAGGCGAGCTCCAGGCTGATGTGTGTGTGTGTTGTTTATTGTGCATAACAGTGGCCCACACCCGGCCGTCTGTCCAACTCCAGCTCCCTCCCCTCTCTCATCATGGTACGTCCCAGATCTCAAACCCTCTTTCAGGGCAATCACACGCTTCTGGAGATCATCCCTGGCCCGGTTTACAGCTGCACTCAGTATAGGAGTCAACCGATCCGGTGTCTTCATCACATCTGGAGAAATGCGTCTCAGCAATGAGTGTGAATGGGTCCAAACAGCCACTCACGGCACCCATTCCCGTCCATTACTGAGACACTTTTCTCCAGATCTGATGAAGAAACACTCCTCCTAGTCTTGGGTGATCACATTTTCAGCAAATCTCTGTTTGTATTCCTTTAACAGAAGGGCTGTATCTGAAAGAGGTACGGTGTGGGATGCTAGCGACTTTTTGGCATCGTTCGTTTGAGATGCAGTAAATGCAGGTGTGAACTGGGTCAGAGGTCACAGGGTCTGGTGAGCACTGTGTGTGTGTGTGTGTGTGTGTGTGTGCTCGGGTCAGGTAGGACACATGACGGCGCTCATCACAGCTAGAGAATAACTGCTTCTGTTTGTCGGCAGGCGGGTCGTCCCTCTGTCGGAGGGTCAGGGCTTTCGGAGTCCGTGTTAGCAGAGAATGAGTCCACGGCATCTTCTCAGATTGCGCTGGGAGCTCCGGTCATCCCTCAGCCCAGCGGCACAGCCAGCGCTCCTCCCCCTGCCACCCCCAGCAAGGTCAGCAACCTTTGACTTTCACCACATGCATTTACTGTCAAACAACGCACCTCGGCCACGATGTGTGATAAAGGCTGTGTGTGTAGGAGGAGGAGAGCCTCCGAGCTCAAGTCAAGGATCTGGAGGAGAAGCTGGAGACGCTGCGGATGAAGCGCTCAGAGGATAAAGCCAAGCTGAAGGAGATGGAGAAGCACAAGATTCAGCTGGAGCAGCTGCAGGAGTGGAAGAACAAGATGCAGGAGCAGCAGAACGAGCTGCAGAAGCAGCTGAAAGAGGCCAAGAAGGTGCATCAGTCACACACCGCCACAAATCAGCTCACAAACACAGAGCTTAAACCGTTCTGAAGAAAAAACACAAAATCACAGAGCGTTGTTTCACACATTAGTCCAGAAAACACTTAATTACACCATTCTTGGTTGATGACATTGAATGTACGCATTGAAACAGGATCCAGAAAAATAAACTGATTAGACCCTAAAATTTTTATTTTTTTTGTTCATTTTTAAGTTGTAAAAGTTTCATGTTTAAATTATTGAACATTAATACACAATTATAACCATTGAAATGAAATTCTGAATTGAGAAACAAACACAAACTGTTAGGAAAATGTCCTTTTTGTTAGGCCTTTAATCATTTTGATAACAAAATAAAAGATTATTTTATAGAACAAAAAAGTTATCCAGCAATAAAAATTAAAAAGTTTATGTCTTTCACTTTTATCGTTTTAATCCATTAGCTGTCTTTGGATTGTTATTAAAAGAGTATTAATATCTCCTCTGCTGCCCGAGCGCAGGAGGCCCGCGAGGCTCTCGAGGCCAAAGACCGCTACATGGAGGAGATGGCCGACACGGCGGACGCCATCGAGATGGCCACGCTGGACAAAGAGATGGCCGAGGAGCGGGCAGAGTCCCTGCAGCAGGAAGTGGAGGCTCTGAAGGAGAAGGTGGAGGAGCTGACCATGGACCTGGAGATCCTGAAGCACGAGATCGAGGAGAAGGGCTCGGACGGAGCCGCCTCCAGCTACCACGTCAAGCAGCTGGAGGAGCAGAACAGCCGGCTGAAGGAGGCCCTGGTCAGGTACAACACATCTCATATACGCCATAACAGCAGATCTTCAGTGTTCTTTAAAAGCCAGACGTAACTGAAACATCTTCACAGAAAAACTGATTTCTTATGGTCTGGTAATGAAGTGGCATTGTTTTAACGGCTCTGTGTTCCCTGACAATATTAACAATTACATTGAGAAATACACACACATTTCTGCCATATTACTGTGGTTCAGTTACTGTTACTGCAGTGAGTCCATGATAAATGGCGGTGCCTGCATCGATGCACATAGAGCTTTCATCAGACTTCATCATTCGCTGAAATCAAGTGCTTCACACTAAAACTAACAGCACTGTTATAAAGTTAGATTGGGATAATTACCCAGCCCAGGTCTCCTGCAGCATCTTCCCGCATGTGTATGTGTGTGTGTTCAGGATGAGGGACCTGTCGTCGTCGGAGAAGCAGGAGCACGTGAAGCTCCAGAAGCAGATGGAGAAGAAGAACTCTGAGCTGGAGACTCTGAGAGGGCAGAAGGAGAAGCTGCAGGAGGAGATGAAGCAGGCTGAAGCCACGATAGACGAGCTCAAGGAGCAGGTGTGCTCAGGAATCATGTGTTCAGGATCACACGAGTATCTGTCGTCACACATTAACCCTTTAAGGGCATATTCACATATTTAGTTTATTTGTATTTCTGGGACACTGGATGCACAGTTTTCATTCAGGAGGCTTTTTGTTCATACACACACTGCTTTACACATACATCCATGCATCTACACACACACAGACTCATTATAGCCATGCACATGTGAAAACACCTCTCTTGGCCTAACCCCAAAGTCTCACCAGAGAACATCACAGTCGACTCTTGCTGATTACTCCTCCCTCACCGTGTCTTCCTTTGTTTTGTTTATTATTTTATGCAATCCAAAACTCCACGCTCCCCATCTTTCCACTCAAATTCTCCTTTCCTGCTCTCCTGGAGAATTACAGTAATGAGGGATATGTTGCAGAAAACATGACAACACGAACACAGCCTGGTTCAGCACGCCTGGGCTTAAAAATCCCCAAAACATCATTCATTTATTTAATTCGCTGATGAAATCTGCTAATTAAAGATCGGCTCAAGATTTTGTACGACAAGCATGTTGCATTGTGTGTGTTTTCAGGTGGATGCGGCTTTAGGAGCTGAGGAGATGGTGGAGACCCTGACCGAGAGAAATTTAGACCTGGAAGAGAAAGTGCGTGAGCTCAGAGAGACCGTCAGTGACCTGGTGAGCTTAAGCTTTGATCATCGTAGCTGCACTTTAAACACATGACCGGGCCGAGTTAATTACGGTGCGCTGTAGTCTTTCAGTCTGAGCTCAGATTGTGATGAACATCCATCTTGGTTCTCAGGAAGCGATCAACGAGATGAACGACGAGCTGCAGGAGAACTCTCGTGAGACGGAGCTGGAGTTGCGTGAGCAGCTGGATCTGGCCGGGGCTCGGGTCAGAGAGGCTCAGAAGAGAGTGGAGGCGGCGCAGGAGACGGTGGCCGACTATCAGCAGACCATCAGCAAATACAGAGAGCTCACCACTCACCTGCAGGTCACACCTTCGCCTTCCCTACGTCTGTTTGTTCATGTCAAATTCACATGTGGATTCTGCAGTTCTGTGCATCTTCCATTTTTCTTTTAACCTTCTGTATGCCTCCATTGTAAAACTGGGATGTTATCTCCTCTGCATGAACAGGAAGTGAACCGAGAGCTGACCAATCAGCAGAGCAGCTCGGCCGAACAGTTGCAGCAGCCCACCGCAGAACTCTTCGACTTCAAGATTAAGTTTGCCGAGACCAAAGCTTACGCCAAGGTACGGTCAGCCTTCAGGTCAGCCAAGCCTCGAAACACACCGGGAACCAGTGCTACAGGTGTGTGTGTGTGTGTGTGTGTGCAGGCCATTGAGATGGAGCTCCGCAAGATGGAGGTGAATCAAGCAAACCGTCAGGTGTCTCTGCTGATGTCCTTCATGCCCGAGTCCTTCCTGAGACACGGAGGGGACCATGACTGCATCCTCGTGCTGCTGCTCATCCCCAGACTCATCTGCAAGGTTCCTGTCCGATGCTGCAGACACCAGAACATCACCTGATGCTTCAGGACTGTTATTACAGTCTTTCAGGGTTTAACATCGTTCACTGATTTTAATTCGTAATTTTACTTCAGGCTTACTACACGAGCTAACATCGTTCTGAAGGAAGTGTTAGATTAAACAAATTATATGGATAGAGTCCCTACTGCAAATATATCAGAACTTCATTTGGACAACTTTAAAGGTGAAATATTTCGATGTTTTTGCACATTCAAATTCCAGACATCAGTCGTCTCATTTTCACGTTTTAAAACTTTTTTTTTTTCATGCCTGGGTCACACAATTAAAATATGCACTACGTTTGCTACCAATTGGAAATGGAAATAAAAATACATTATATCTGAATAATATTTAAACAATAATAATAATAGTAAATGTGAATAACTGTATACTGTACACAATGCTAGAATAATGATGCAGATTGGCAGAAATAAAACAAGCTTCCTTAAAATGCTTGAATTTATCTCTGAAATACCCGGGGAAAAAAGGAATATGTAATATATCAATATAATATGAAATGTAAATTGTATTCCAGGAGTTGCACACAATGTGATCTCTCAGAGAGCTCTGCAGTAATGTGTGTGTGTGTGTGTGTGTGTGTGTGATGGTCTGTCTCAGGCGGAGCTGGTCAGCAAACAGGCGCAGGAGAAGTTTGACCTGAGCGGCGTCTCTCCGGAGCGCTCTGGACTGAGAGGAGCCGCTGGAGAGCAGCTGAGCTTCGCCTCCGGCCTGGTTTACTCCCTCACGCTGCTGCAGGCCACACTGCACAGATACCAGCTGTAGGTGTCCTCCATCATCATCGGCTTCAGCACACACTCACTACAGCCTTGCATCAGATAGACTTTCCTGTTCTTAAAGACGTCTCGTCTGCTCATCAAAAATCTGATGCTGAAAGTTCAGCTTTGATCACAGTTGTGTTTTACTGGGTTTGAAAACTCTGATTTCATGGCTTGGAGGAGAAACAAAAAAGCACAGTATACGGAAAGTAGAAGCACATAAACGCATTGCATTACACCAAATACACAAAATAATGTTCTTTTTAGCAGCATCATATGACCCCTTAATTTGATCAGTGCATTGGCAGAGGGAGACTATGGGGAGGTAAGGCTAGGTTAGTCTTTCTCATTATCCGACTTAGTGGGAGCATATACAGGCTAAACAGGAGCGGTGCAAGAATTGAGCCTTGTGGGACTCTGTATGTCATGGACGTCCACTTATGCTCTCCTGTACTCCCATGATAACCTCTCCCTTCTAAGAATCTACGTGGTTTTCAGCCTTGTGTGTGTCAGTGGTGTGTCAGTAAAGTGTGTGTGTGTCTCTCAGGGCTCTGTCTCAGTGTGATGTGGAGGTGTATAAGCGCATGGGCACGCTGTACTCTGAGATGAGTGTTCACGAGCGATCACTGGACTTCCTCATCGACCTGCTGCACAAAGACCAGCTGGACGAGACGGTTCAAGTGGAGCCGCTCACCAAAGCCATCAAATACTACCAGGTACACACACACACACACAGGACTCAGGCTCTGCAGCATGTCAGTGATGTGACGCTGTGTGTGTTTGTTACAGCAACTGTACAGCGTTCATCTGTCGGAGCAGCTCGAGGACTGCACCATGCAGCTGACCGATCACATCAAAGTACAGTCAATATTTAAAAATTGGTTTCATTTTCATATTTTCTGTTTTCATTTCAGTATTTTTTGTTTGATTCATGTTTTGTCACTCATTAGGTTTTTGTTTTTTATTTATTATTTTTGGTCAACATTTAATCTTGTTTTGTTTTTCTTTTAGCACTTAGTCATTTAATTTCTCACTTTTCACCTAATATTTGACTATAGTTGTAGTTAAGACTGGTTTGAGTGAATGAGAATAAGGAGTGCTGGTTTCTGAGTGTGTCTGAATACACACTGATCTGTGACCTGCAGTTCACCCAGAGCGCTCTGGACTGCATGGGGTCAGAGGTCGGCCGTCTGCGGGCCTTCCTGCAGCCAGGACAGGAAGGGGCAGAGCTCTCTGTGCTTCTAAAGGACCTGGACACTTCCTGTGGAGACATTGGTCAGTTCTGTAAGAAGATCCGCCGGAGGATGCCGGGAACAGACGCTCCGGGGATTCCTGCTGCGCTCAGCTTCCCTGCTCAGGTGCTCACGTCTGATGAAACACACACATTATTATTATCATTATGAATATTACTACTTTATATCTTTGAGTTTATGTTTGGTGTTGTGTATTTTATTTCTCGTTATGTTGTGTGCAGGTGGGCGAGGCGCTGGCTGACTGCAGGAAGCAGCTGACCCGTGTGGTGGCTGTTCTACAGGAAGTGGCAGCGGCAGGAGCTCAGATGATCGCTCCGCTGGCCGAGACCGAGGGACTGCAGCCGCTCAAGATCGAGGATGTGCTGTTCAAGGCAGTGGATCAGGTACACACACACACACACACACACACACTCTGAACACTCCGGAGGCTCTCAGTCACTAACAGTGTGTTTATGTGACGGCAGGTGTTTGGCTCTCAAGGACTCAATGCGTTCGAGTGTCTGCGTCAGTCCTGCGCCGCTGTCATCGCCACCATGAACAAGATGGCCACCGCCATGCAGGAGGGAGAGTACGATGCTGAGCGACCACAGCATCCGGTACACACACACACACACTTTCACTCACGCTCTATCCCATGATGCCCTGCTCTGATGCGCGGTGTGTGTTCTGTGCAGCGCCCTCCAGTGGAGATCCGCGCAGCAGCCGTTAGAGCCGAGATGACTGATGCCGAGGGTCTGGGAAACAAGCTGGAGGACCGAGAGACGGTCATCAAAGAGTTGAAGAAATCCCTCAAGATCAAGGTCCACACTCGTTATAAACCAAACTCCTGCGCACACATCCAGCGGGTGATATAGACTCATATCTGTAGTGTGTGTGTGTGTGTGTGTGATCGATCTCTCAGGGGGAGGAGCTGAGCGAGGCCAATGTTCGCCTGAGTTTGCTGGAGAAGAAGCTGGACACGTCGACGAGAGACGCAGATGAGCGAGTGGAGAAGATCCAGACCAAGCTAGACGAGGCTCTGACTCTGCTGAAGAAGAAGGAGAAGTACGAGTCTCTGCTGAGATCTGATGAGCCCGGCCTGAAACAAGGCGTATGTGAAGCGTTTAATGAGTGCTGTTGGCTGTCTGCAGGGAGTTTGAGGAGACGATGGATGCGCTGCAGGCCGACATCGATCAGCTGGAGTCAGAGAAGGCGGAGCTAAAGCAGAGGATCAGCAGCCAACCACGAGCTCCCGAAGGTTTCCGTGGGCCGCAAGCCTCTGGTATCGCCTCGATCGTCACAGGAAGCGCTGCTGGTATGAATCTATAGCTGTGTACTGAACTATAGCTGAACTAACTGATCTGAGGGTGCAAAAAAAAAAACAGAATGAGTATAATCTTATGTGGAAGCTGTACGCAGTAGACGTTGAGGAGGTGTGTGTGTGTGTGTGTGTGTGTGTTCAGGAGGAGCGGTCGGCGTGAGCAGCGTCTCAGGTGTGCTTCAGGTGGTGGACTCTCCTCTCCTCAAACAGCAGATCGACGTGCAGAGACTCGCCATCAAACAGCTGAAGAGTGAAAACTACCGGCTGAAGGTGAGTGTGAGCCACACACAAACACACACACACACACACAGAGACACACTCACTCACACGCCCTTTGACCCCGCAGGCTGAGAAGATGCGAGCGCAGCTGTCATCTCTGCCTCCGCTGCAGCCGGCGAACATGACAACGGTGATGAAGGAGGCTCCGGCCGGACCTCTGTACCGCAGAACTGACCTGCTGCTCAACAACCTGCTGAAGATGAGCGCCGGCCTCAGAGTCGTCGACATCAGCGGGAAAACCAGCGGTGAGCTCAAACAGGAAATCAGCAATGCTAAGAATGAGTTATAGAGGAAAGTACACTGAAACATAAAATACAACATATAAAAACTACAGTTTCGAAAAACAAATTCAATAATACTACTCTTAAAAAAAGAGATACATTTGTACATAGATGCATATATGTCTGTCCATACATCAGCAGGATGTACAACCATCCATTTGAAATATAACCGCTGAAGAAAACCATCCCTCCAGATGAGCGGGAACACACTTCTGATGAGGAGCACAAATTATTTTAAAAATAAATACAATTTTGGGTGATTTCCTTTAAAAACTCTGATTCTGTTTCAAACCGAGCGTTGGTTGATGTGTGTGTGTGTGTGTGTGTTTGCAGCGAGTGCGAGCGCTCAGCTCCTGGAACAGACGGCCAGACTGAAGTCTCTGAGCGACACGCTGGACAAGCTGAAGGTCAGTGTTAGTGTTCAGATGAAGTGTGTTCTGACGAAGTACGGTGTGTTCTGACTGTGTGTGTGTGTTTTAGGGTGAAGTGTCGCAGCACGTCGTCTCTCAGCAGCCCGGAGCTCGTGTGTCGTCAGACTTTGCTTCGTTCCCCTCAGCGTCTTTCGTCAAGGTAAGAGCGCACACACACACACACACACACTCTATCGTGTTCAGTTGTAACGCTGCTGGTGTGTGTGTCTCAGGCTCAGGTGGAGCAGCGGAGCGGCTCGGTGTTGGTGGGGAAGGTGATGATTCCCTGCGCTCGCGGCTCGGAGCAGACACACTGTCTCGTTCTGTCCCAGCAGCAACTTCAGCACGTGCATCGCCTGCTCATGACGTAAACACACTCAATCCCACAATCCCACGCTCTCAGGAAACATCCACTGCCAAAGTCTTCTGCTCTTCCAGCGCCTAAACACAGCCGTCATCTTTCTCAGACGGGACAAGATACAAATACACAATCGACTCAGAAAAGTTTGAGCCAAAAAGTCAGAATTGTCAGTTGAAGAATGAAAAAGCCGAAACTGTAAGAGGTGAACTCAGGATTGCAGAGAAGAGTCAGAATTAGAGTTAAATCTAAAAAAAAGTTCTGTGAGTTTGAATTAAGACAGAAAATCTTAGAAATTGGAAGACATAAACTTGCAGTTGCTAAAAAACAGAATAGGAGGTGCAAGACAAGTTGTCATTTATTTTTTATTTGGTGGGGAAGCAAAAATTAATTTCAAGAGTGTAAACTCAGAATTACAAGAAATGGTAAGAATAATCCCGAGTTTATCATTTATTTTTTCTCATAATTCTAAGTCTTTACATTTTTGTGGGAAAAATCAAGAATTATTACTCTTTTCTCATAAATGAACTTTAAATAATACAATTCTGGCTTTTTTCCTCATCATTTTCAGAGTATATCTCACAATGCAACATAACATCTTAGATATGAAAATTATTGAAAAAACACCATTTATTTTTGGGAAGATTAAATTTCAAGATGAAAACTCAGAATTCTGAGACAACATTTTCTCACAGTGTCAGTTTTATATTTAATCTTTTGCAAACAAAGAAACAGAATTGAAAGATAAAACCCAGCCTTGCAGAGAAGAGTTCTGAGCTTAGGTCTCACAGTTTAGATATTACTTCGAATAATTGGAAACGAGTTGCGTGAAACGAAGATGTAGAAGAAAGAGTCATTTCTTTGTCCGATGCAGAAAAGCACTTGCTTTGTTTCAGAGGAACTCAAAAGGAGAATATATAAAGTTCTGCTTCTGTTTTTTTGGCTGGAAGCGCTCACAGGTGATGGATTTACAAAAGATGTTTTCTTCTTGGTTGAAGATTTCCTGAAAGCCGAACCCGTGCGTTCAAACTTTAACGTAAGGCCATAACGCTTAAGCGCTTCCCAGATATCTGTGCGTCATTGCTTTGGTTTTCTATTCAGTCTAATGGTTTGGTTTCACATTTCACGTGAGAGGCATGAAGGTTTGCACCCTGTGGTGAAGGAGGTTAACTGTACTAACACTGTAGTGCTAGCTTTGTAACTCACTCATATTAGCTCTTCATTAGAATCAGAGGACCAATCAATCAAGAGCCACGGCTATTAAACACACTCTTGATTTATGCAAGTCAGAAGCACAAGTGTTTTCAGTCACTCCTTCCTGTATTCAACACTTTTTCAAATGTGTTGTGACTCTTCTGCTCGATTTGCTTGATATCCGGACGGTTGTTCAGTGTTTTAATCGTTTATGCGTTTGACCTGTTTCTCAAATGGAAACTATTGCAATAAAAGTTGGAGAAAAAAACAAACAAACTAAACTTGTGCTTGAATTTTTTTCTTTATCCACTCAGTATTGGACTTTATAAAGTCATGCACCGTAAAGTTCCTCCGAAGCTCAAGGTTTCTGAGAGTATTGAAAGGCTATAAATCTCCTTTCCACAAATTAAGGCTTTAAAAATGCATGTCATACGCTTAAATTCAGTGAAACTCTTTCTGCTGAGCTGGTTTTAGAGACTGTACTAGTAAAAGTCTAAAGTTAAAGACGTTTAAATTTACTGTAAGTCAAGTCTTTTATTTCTATAGCGCTTTATTTAACAATACAGATTGTAGCAAAGCACTGAACATCTGGAACATCTCTGTAAAGACTTGTATTTTATATCAAATAAATATTTAATAGGTTTTATCCAAATTTGATATAAAATTAAATCCAAACGTTTAAATAAGTTATGTTCCAAATTTGAGGTTGATATAAAAAAATGGACGTTCCTATGTATAGGTTTTGTGCAGGTGTTATACCACATATAACCACCGGGTGCCATTGAAACTATTGACGTTATTTTAATGCATTTTGCTACACGGATGAATACATTTCTCTTTCATTATTATTTCATTAATCACACAGAAACCTTGATATGAAATCATCTCAATTGTAACTGTACTGGTGAAAGAGTCACAAATACAGATTTAGTGTTTGAGAAAAGTAGCTTTATTTTCCCTTTTGTGAGTGATGACAGTGCTTTAGATTAAGTGCGCGTCAACAAAGAGCAGCCGCAGCGTTTAAAATAAAAAAAGAATCATTCTGAAAACCTTCATTGGTATGGATTGGTTAAAATCATCATAAAGTGATATTAGAGCCCGAGCTGACTCCTCACAGGAAGGCACCGAAGAAGTCGAGCGTCTCGTCTTCAGTCTCCGCATCCGAGCAGAACGAAGGAGGAATGAACTGCTCCGGGTCCTCGATCCCCTTCACCGCATTAAAATAGCTGAAGAAAAAGAGCATCACAACTCTTATTATTCCTGCAGCTCTGCACACAGTCACTGGCACACACGCATCGAAACAGAGAGTGTAGAAGTCATGTGTGAACAGTGGCTTACGTTGTGGCGATCCAGCCGTACTCTGGTGTGTAGTAAAGCGTGGAGACCGGGATACAGCCGAACTCTGTGACTGTGGCCAAATATTTACCTGCGAGGAAAAACACGTGAAGATGAGTTACATAAATGATACGCTGTCGACTCCACACGGCACCAAACATGAATCAGCTGGAAACATTATTAGTGGAGAGTTAGTGGACTATTTCATTACAACTCGTTTCGGTTTGCTCAGAGTTCTGGTTGAGTCCTTCACCTTCAGTCTCAGGTACGTCTCCCGTCCAGGTGTTGACCAGCAGCCCTTCTCCGGGCGCCGATGATCCTCCCAGAATCACCTGGGCCAGCAGCGAGGCGTTACGGGGAATGTGTGAGGGGTGGAAACAGCTGTGGAGAGGCCTCTTCTGACACGTGCGGCTCCTGTAATCGATGGTGTACGCCACACGCTGTAATACAAGTAGAATAATAGAAGTGAATGAGTTTAGAATATGATATAAATAAATGATAAGAGTTTCGGGTCAGTTAACATTTGATGAATTTAGTAATTGTTTGTTCAATGTTTCACTCAATCAAGAGTTAGAACTCAATCGTCTTTGCAGGTGTCAAACGGTATATTAATCAGACGAGGACGTGGAGTGAATGACTAGTTCCACATTCACCTGTCGAAACAGGAACAGCATATTGACGTGGAGCGATTTGTTCTGAACCTGACCGAACTCCCATAAACGGATGCGCTGGCCGATCGCATCGTAACGATACTTGGCAACCGCCCAGTCCTGGCCCTCTCGAGCGCTCTGAAACACATCACACACACTCCGTCAGAACAAGAGCCGCCCTGGGCACCGATCTGCAATGCATGATGGGAGTGTACGGTGGTTAGTGAGCTTCATGTAATGTTTACTATGACATAAATCGTTCAGGATGGTATCTCACCACGCTCATACTGCCGGACAGCAGCGGCGGAGTTCCTGAAACACAGAAACAAGACTCATAAACAGGTTTACAGAGCGAGAGAATCCAAATGACACGACAAAACATGAGCTAGTAACCTAATCCACTACATTAAATAATAAAAACACCTTCATAACATATGGGATGGGATAATCTTGCACCATATTGACATACAAATACAAAGAGTCAGGACATATGTTCCATTTGCTGTTATTATCAACATGAAGTGCAATAAACATTATATTGCGGCTATGAAGGAACAGCTGGGGGTTAAAAGGTCAATTAAAAACGAATAAATAAAGCCAGCTTACATGACAATGAAAAACATCATTATGAAATCAATTAAAATAATAATAAAAAAAGTGAAATATGGCATTTGTTTATAGTTCAGAATGAATATATCGGGCGAGAGTGATCGTTCAATGTTAAAAACTCTTCTTAAAGCTCAGAAGATGCAGTCAATCCAGAGTTTAAACTGCGCTTCTCTCAGGATTACAGAAGAGAGAAGTTCACCAGCTCTAACATGTTCCTGCCTAATTATGTTTCAAGTATATTATCAAGTATTCACTAGTTACAAGTGTACCTTTACAAAATACAAGACAAAGCTTAAACATGCTCTATAATTAAAAATAGTGACGAAGCTTTAACAAACACAATGTTTCACAGGTTTATCCGACATGAAAATACTGTAAAGAGCGGCGATGATGACGACATCACATGCGACTCACGGCATCGACGCGGCATCTGCGCTGAGCTACTTCCGGTCAGAACCAGCACACACAAACACAGACCCAGCTCCTTCATCCTCGCAGCTGAGCTCTCTGAAGACCTCTGAAGCCCATCAGCTGCTCTCTCCGGAGTAAACACCACAGCACTTCCTCATTCACGTCAGCTCTCAGAGGAACCCACCCATGACTTTCCATTCATGCCATTTTAGGGATTTATTACTTTTTATACTTGTATTTAATATATTATAATTGTATTGCATTTGTAGTATTTTATTTAAAGTATAACTAGTAAAACATGTAAATGTATATCATAAATATGTTCGTATTCATGTATCTGTAGTGTGTGTGTGTGGTTCTTGCTAATTCTTCTAATTCTTTCTAAAATAGCTTATACTTCTTGTACACATACTGTCTTTTAGTTCTGTGGATTTTCACACAGATGTACACATTCATTTAATTTATTATTTCATGTATTACTTTGTCTTTGGAAGGCACGTCTTTCAAGTGTCGCATCATTATTGTTAATTTTAGTTTTTACATGTATTGCAGGCATTCACAATGTTTTTGTCAGCCGAACCTCTTTCATATAATATATTTACTTCAAGTACCCCTGAGATAAATTATGTGTTTTTCTGTCCTGACATGAAACTTGAGGTTTGGAATCACACTTTTTCAGTTCTCTGATATTTCCATGAGGTATTATGGGTCATATTTACAATGAATGCTCTTAGTAAGAGCGGAGGAGCCAGTGTTTGTGCTGAAGCTCTGGAATGGAGTCCATCTGGTTTCAGTCACATGATGACACAGGACTAATGATGACACTCTGTCATATGATCCCAGATATTTCGTAACCTGGAACTGCAGAGCTCTTGTGGTCAGATAATGTATAACTGATAGCTTCCTCATATGAACACTGCTTGGCCTATGATCTCCTATAGATAAAGCATGTCTTTTATATTAAACACTGGATTCAGTCCATGTTATGTAGTTCTACACAGTATTTATTTGAGTGAGTCCGGCGGCGCCACAGATCTCGTTACACTCGTGTCCGTGCTGATGCCTGAGGAAGTTACTGATCCCAATCTGCTGGAAGTTACTGGCCCTGGGCTTCAGGAGCGAGTGAATCTGAGGGTCGGTCAGATACGTCAAGCCCTTGCCGTTCGCCGTGATCCATCCTGAGGAGGACAAACAACATTAAGAACAGACAATCTGATGGTTTTCAGCGAGACACAACAAAACAGTGCTTTATTTCTCTCTATATCCTGAGGGCTTTGCTCAAATATCCTTAATATGAGTTTTTATAAGATTTGACTTTTAAAAACATGGTGAAACTGTCTTTGTTTTCTATTTTCCGATTTATGGAGTGGGGAGAAGTGAAATCTACTGTAAAATCCCCTCTGGAGAAACCCTTGACTAATATGACCACCACAACAACAAAATGATGAGCCTGGCTTTAACCAATCATCACAGACAAAGAGTGAACGCATATTAGTACATACTGTATTTTATTAGATAACGCCTCAGGCTGCATATACACTGTATGCAGCTCTTTACGCCATCAAAAAAACCTGTTTGGTTTTGGATGGATCTTCTTGCAAACAACAGGAGAGAACTGAGAAATGTTTGGCGAGATCATTCTCACCTTGCAGATCCACCACCACTTCCTGATGAGAGGAGAACTCGTAGGTGAAGTGACCGAAGGCGATGCCGTATTTGGTCGCGTCATGCCTCGGGTCAGTACCTCGTGCGTTGTTTGTGAGTTTTACAAACGTCCCAGACATGTACGGCTCTGCAGACAAACAGCTTACGATACGATCCTTCTCCAGAACCTGAAACAGACGTGTGCATTCAACCCAGTTCTAATTTAATACTGGATCTTCCTTCCTAAACCTTGGCATTATTTGTCATACCCACAAGAGAGTAACAATATATGGAGCAGTTTGATGGATCAAATCAAGTAGTGTTCCTCACCAGCAGCACTTCAGACGGGATGAAGAAGATTTGGGTCGTGACGTTATTATCGTACAGGCGTTTATTAAACTCAGTAACGTAGTACTGTGCCGTCATTTGTCTCTCCACGTCCTCCAGGTGCGCGTGGAGCCCTTTAGCCTTCAGGTATTCCTTCCCTACATAGCTGAAGCGTGAAAGAGCCAAACGTACATAGCGTTACATTTCTGAACACGATCCATGCATATAATAGAAACCAAACCTGTTTTTTTTCTCATTCATGACTATAGAATCATGACAATAATATGAATAATCATTATTATTCAAAACAATATTTAGATTTTATTATTTAACCCCTTAACTGTCACCGTTCCGAATACGGGACACCTACATTTTTTTTTAATATATGTCCTGAATTACATCTTTTTAAGCTTGTATAGTACTTTTTCATGTGTTTTCCCGAAAATGGGGGTGACAGTTAAGGGGTTAAATGATAAAAATGTAACAAATACTAAATACTAAAGTTTATATATACTATATATATTCTTTGCTTTAGAGCTTTTGTTTTGTTGGAAAAGCTGTGAGACCTAAAAGCTTTTCTTGTACAATATCCCTAACTTACCCTAAATAAATAGTTTAATCAGGTCATTATACATTACCATCACTCTGTTCTCATATTTGATAATGTTCAGTGCTTTGCTACAATCTGTATTGTTAAAAGAACTATAGAAATAAAAGTGACTTGACTTGAATAGATTTATAAACACTTTCGGACACGGGCTGAGATGCTAACTGCTAGCTCATGCAATGCTGCTGGAAGCAATCCATGCATTCAATAAATGTACAGTATTTTACAGGATTTGAAAACAGATTTACACAATGTACTTGGGTCCTACTTCGTAGATTGGGAAATACGAAAATCAGTAGTAAAAGGCAAAATCAGTATGGAAAAAATAAATAAATAACTAAATAAAAGAAAGCACTGTTTTAGTTCCTGTGGCATGATTATTAATGGAGGATTGAGCTGCACCTGCTGAGCAGTTGTTCCTGGTGAAGGTACTGCACCTCGATGGCTCGTCTCTGTTTGCCCTGGACACCCATCAGATTCCCGATGTAAATACTGCTCTCAGAGCCGACCCACACATCAGAGGCCTTCGAGTACTTCAACACCACAGCATCTGACGGGTTAGATCAGCACATGTGCTTCTATCACAACCCTTCACCTCAGTGTGCAAAAGAACATCATGACATCACCTACTAGGGCTGTCACACTGGCAGAAAAACTATATTCAAATTATGCATTAAAAGATTATTGAGATTTGAAAAACATGTTTTTGCATTAATTTTACATGCATCTCTTGTGCGGGACGTGAGTGAAATGATGATAGATGCCCTTCTAGAAAATATTATGCATTTGGTTGGAACGGATTCATTCTCCACATTGATGCAATATTTTGAATGAATGCAACTTTTAGAATTAGAATGTGGAATTTTTAATATTTGACAAATAGACAGCCCTGTCCCTCACCGTAGGCCTTCTCCAGCTGTGTGTGGTCCAGAGGCTTCAGCGGTTTGTTCGGCAGTCTCTCAACCAGGCATCGCTGACAAACGCCAGCCAAGAGAGAGCGGTAGTCACGCTCAGTCAGGACCTCGCTTCCCATGATGCAGTGCTTAAAGCAGTCGTTGCACGCTGCCGAGGCTGTTGACAGATGCTCAAACCCCAGTTCCTCGAATGGGTCGCTCTCGGTGGATGACAGAGTCGTTCCTTGGCGTTCTGGAGTCTTGTCAAGATGCTGATCGGTCCTTTCTTTCTTGTGTGTTAATTCAAGTCGTTCTACATTAGCAACAGGGCTTATGGAGAGTTTCTGCCAAGAAGAATGTGATGCGGAGCTATCGCAGAGCGAAAACGAAGTTGTACTTCCACCTTTGGTGCAACCATCCTTTGCGTCTCTTTTGATTTCGCTGCTATCGTGAGAGAGGTCAATCACTTCTTCCTCTGTCTCTATGCTGCTTTGAGACTGATGTTCAAGTCGTTTTACATTAGAGACGGGGCTTATGGACAGTTTCTGCCAAGAAGAATGTGATGCAGAACTATCGGAAAGTGAAGCCGAAGAAGTGCTTCCACTCTTGGTGCAACCCACCTTTGCATCGTTACTGATTTCGCTGCTATTGTGAGAGAGGCCAATCACTTCTTCCTCTGTCTCTATGCTGCTTTGAGACTGATGTTCAAGTCGTTTTACATTAGAGACGGGGCTTATGGACAGTTTCTGCCAAGAAGAATGTGATGCAGAACTATCGGAAAGTGAAGCCGAAGAAGTGCTTCCACTCTTGGTGCAACCCACCTTTGCATCGTTACTGATTTCGCTGCTATTGTGAGAGAGGCCAATCACTTCTTCCTCGGTTTCTATGCTGCTTTTAGACCGATGTTCATGCCGCTCTCCATGAGCGATGGGGTTTTTGGAGAGTTTTTGCAAAGAAGTATGTGATGCAGAACTATCGCAAAGGGAAACCAAAGAGGTGCTTCCACTTTTGGTGCAACTGACCTTTGCATCATTGCTATCATGAGAGGCATCTTCAATGTCCTCCTCGGTTTCTATACTGCTCTGAGACCGATGTTCAGGATGCATTCTATTAAGGATAGGGCTTATAGATAGCTTTTGCCAAGAAGAACATGATGCAGAACTATCGGAAAGGGAAACCGAAGAAGTGCTTTCACCTTTGGTGCAACTAACCCTTGCATCGTTGCCTTCATGAGAGGCATCTTCAACATCCTCCTCGGTTTCTATGCCACTTTGAGACTGTCTTGAAACACGCTCCCATGAAGAACCACTGCTGAGGGAACTCGAAGACGTCCTTGTGCCCTGGTTCTTCTGATTGCCTTTGCGTCGGGTGTCTGATGTTGACGGGTTGTCCTCAACCTCTTCAGTTGTGGTGATCACTTGCATCAGTTGGGACTGACCAGGGTTTCCACTGTTGTTTCTAAAAGTGTTGGGAACAGATGGACTAGCACTACTTCGATTGCTCAGGTTGACAATGTTTGCTTCTTGACTCCCACTCCTGAAGTCATCAACCAGCTCATAAGATTCAAGGCTGCTTTGATCGACCAGATATAAAGAGGATCCACTGCCAGAAGGGTTCTCCAACGGACGTGAATGATCCACTTTCTGTGTTGCGAGAACTTCTGTGTCTGTCTGGAATGCCGTTATACAACGTGTGTGATTCAAGCACGAACCACTCCGAACGCCGTTCTCGAACGCCTCGCAAACAGATTGGTGGTGCTTTCCAAAAACAGCCGATGCCTCCGCGAAGTCGCTGAGCGTGAACAAAACAGGACCAAACTCCATGGAACGGTAGACATCAGGGATAAAAGATTGTGGATCAGAATTTTGAAACATTTCCACCTTCAGCAGCAACTTAATCTGCTGTATCTTCGCCATGATCTCGGAGCACAAAGAGGAATCGCCTTTAGCGCAGTAGTCGATGAATAAAGTCATGGCTTCCCGACAGGCGCTCATGGCTGAGGCGATGGTCTCGGACGGGCCGAGGATCCATCTGTGAGTCGTGGCTAAACAGTAAGAGGCTTTGAGGAACGTGTGCAACTCCAGCTTGCTAGTGACCACGTCTCCAGACGTCTTCGTTAACAAGCCGATCTCAAAGGCCTCCTTAGCGAAAGCCAGGTATGTCCGCTGGATCTCCGCAGGGCATTTTTTTGAGAAGCTATAAGATAGTAGACAAATGCCCTGAGCGACCTGCAAAAGAGCATCGGGAGGTAAAATGATAAATACATCTAGTGCATATAACTGGAACACCTGGCTAGACTGACACCAGCTATGTTTACATGCACAAACTTTTCAGCTGAACTGAATTAATTCTGACGGATGTTTACATGAAGGATAAATAAAGAGATTGGGTGGGTATGCATTTTGACGTAATAAAAAAAAAAAAAATGGTGAATCATAATTATAGTATAAACTTTTACTTTTTATTAAATAATTTCAACTTTTTGTGCTAAAACAAGATAAACGCTAAAATGATCAGGTACGTCTTATGAAAATGAGATAAAATCCAACATTTTGACTAAGTTGTAGGATTATGAGATAAACTGAGGTATAACTTTATCGGTTGTATATATAATAATTAATATACAGCAGCATCCGAGCACTGGATGTCTTAATCACGCATAATGTTATTTTAAACGAATTGGACTCTTCTAGTGAGTAGTAATGAATCATTGATGATAAACATGAGATAAACATTAAAATGACGACAGATAAACTGAGCTATGTTATGCAACATGTTTTTAATTAAGTTTGCACTTTTGCAACCCTGTTACCAAAGAGGGGCTTTCACAGTCAGATGATGATGCTTGGAGGGAAAAAGTCACAGGACAGCAAATGAACTATTTATAGAACAAGACAAAAGGGAAATGATTATTCTGTTTAATCTCAAAGACTCACCACATTGGTCAGAACGTACAGTGATCCGTACTGACTGAACACAACGGCCATTTTGGCCGCTCGCGCCGCAGACAGCAGACGATGACCACTCTCCCCTAGAAAACTCTGAACAAGGGAAAAGAGCGTCTGATTAGAGCTCAGCGCGGGCATATCGCTGATTTAAGACATTTCAGACTGTACTACCAGGTCAATATGAGGCTTCTCCTGAAGCGCAGCGAAGTCTCGGTCATTCATGGAGGTCAGTATGTTTGCCAGAAGCCCAAGAGATGTTCCAATACCCTGGAAACATGATTCAGATTCATGAGTGATGTTCACAAACTCTCAAAATGTTCACAGACACTGTTCTGGAGAGTACACCGAGTCCAGACCTTTTTATCCGGTTGTGGAAGAGCGTAAAAACCGATAAGAGACGCCCATATGAGTTCAGCGGACTGGAGCCACAGGCCTAATAAACACAAACATGACATTATTTACAGTAACAGACACACATTAGAGTGGACGCGGCTTTAAAAAGGTGTGATACTACATTCAAACATATCCTTACCCATAATCCTCTGACTGCTCTCTTCATATGCATTTTTTATTTATTTATTTATGGTAATTAATCAAGTAAACGTAGAATAGAATATCTAAACATTCTTGAGAAGCAGAAGACAATGCAACATATTTACGGAGAATATATGAGTTAGTTGCATAATAAACAACACAAGAAATATCTAAAAACTATTTGGCAGCAGGATGAGAAAAATAGATTTCCCATAAATCAAATGTTTTAGCTATAAAAAAAAAGAAAGTCAAATTAGTACAGATTAATAAATGTGTCTTAGTTTTTTTTTTTTTAATGAATATAGTAATTTCTCTTTAGTCAATATTTTGACTGGAAAACAAGACAAAGCGCGTATATGTGTTTCGGTTCAGGATATTATGGCCTATAAAGCTCATTTTATTCAAAGACTTTTCTATGATGACCTTCTGCTTCTTGTAGTACAAGTCGGATCTGTACACTAGTACAGCAGATCCTGAAATAAAATGATCTAAATATTAGTCTTTAGAGGCTTGTGAAGATCATTGCTCCGCTGAGGAACAGTTTAGCTCCTCAACAGAACCCGATGATCAGATTCTTCTAGAAAATGATTGATGAGCTGCTTCAGTCCAGAAAGAGCAGGTTATTCTGACGCTTACTGTACTTGATCAAAATCAGTCAGGAAGCTGGACCTCTTATGAATGTGTGTTTCTCTGAAGCTCACCGAGCGTCTGCAGCACTTGCCCTCGCACCTGAAGACTGACGGCTTGCACTAGCGTCTGATCGCTGCTCTTCTGATACGTCCAGGAGCCTGAAGCAGCAGAAACAGCATGTTGTACATTCACAGCAGAGACGGACTGAGCTGAAACAGCAGGGAGAGTGAGCGGTACCTGTTGAAGCGTTACTGATCAGACTGCTGAGAATGAACTCCGCTTTCTGCAGTTTACCTGCATCACACCCAAACGAAGAGATGCATTATGGATCCGTTTCAAGCTGAAATACACATGCAGAGAGAGCGCAGAGCTCACCGGTGTTCAGATAGACACGAGCCTGTCTGATGATGACCTGAGGGGCGATGGGAACATCCGGGTAACGCTTGTGCAACGCTTTAGCAATCTTCAGCAGCAGATGAGAGCCGTCCATCCAGTAAAGCAGCCGGTCGAGCAGGAAAACCACCGCGACGGCCCACTCCGGCTCCTCAGAGGAGATGCTGTCTCTGAGAAACACCTGCAACACAGCGGTTCTCAGATCACAGACGCTGTGCCGTTATTTGCCGTAACTGTACGGTCTGATAGTCACCAGTAACTGCAGCAGATGTTTTCTGATGATATCCGACGTGTTCATTTTGTCCTCAGACGTCACAGATTGTTTGTACTGCCATTTCTCCTCCACGAACGGCCACTTCCTGTCCTTGGCCTCCTGCAGGAGCGTTTTCAGATCCTCCGGAAACGACCCTGAGGGTCAGAGGTCAAGACTTTAACTGTATGAGCCAAGAAAGACACGAGTATTCTTATTAAAGTAAAAAGGGTCCAGCATTTTCGGGGAACCACTCAGCTAACACAAGTAAGAACACTTTGCTAACAACATTCCTGTGAAACAACAACAACAACAAAGTATTTCTGAGAGTTATAAGAATGCTCAGAACTTTCTATCTTCATTATTTGAAAACACGTAACAAACTGTAACATTTTGTAATCGTTACATGAATGTTACTTTTGAATGTTCTGTAACAACTAGCCAGTAGAAACATTTTAAAAACATCAGATTAACATCTAACAGAAATGTGTATGATACAATTCCAAGAACAATAATATAAAATGTTTTTGAGCTACTGTTTTGTATGACTTTATTACAGCCCATCTTTAATAATAACTGTGAGTTAACACTGAACAAGTAAAGAGAGCCTTTTCGGAACAATTTGGCAGAGAATTTCCTGTTTGTGGGGCCCTTAAATTAAAGTGGTAAATAAAACAAAACACCACACACACACAATTATAATGTGAAGTAAGTTTGTTGGAAAATATCCAAGAAGGAAAAAAAAATTAAAAAAAATAATACATATATATATATATATAGATATATAGTCAAGTACTTCATATAGCAATATTTGAGTGTGTTTTACAAACATTTACACATTCATACACTCGAATACTGTAATAACCTGCTTGACTAGCGCCCTCTGCAGCGTTGTGCGCGTCATTTCCGCGGCGGAGCTGCGTGTCTCCCTTAGGTCCGGTGCCTGCGCGCCTCAGACACTCCTGCAGTAACAGCGACACCTGCTGACCGCTCATGCTTTCACATGCAGAAATCACAACGACAGCATTTACAGTGGCTACTCATATTTCCAATCAATACAAACAAACAAACAAAAACTCTGAAAAAAAATCTATTCAATAAATAATAATCAAATACAACTTTTAAACCTATTTTATACTTCCAAACAACACTTCATTCATAGAACATATAAACAGATAATTTTTAACTAATGAAAAATGAAATGTAGCGGTAAAATAATCGACTTGAAACAAAACAAAAGTGCAAATGTTTTTACCTCATGAAAGTCAGACTGGTGCTTTAAGGTTCTCAGAGTAAAACGGTAATTCCAATAAAACCTTTCTCACGCGAAACCCCTTTAGTCCGAGGATCCTTGAGATACTTATTAGTCTTATTAGTACGTACCATATATTAAAGAATATATGAGAACTTTATTTGTTTACGTGGAACAGTTACAATGACACTCTCGGATCCGTTTCATGTTGACTTCATTTCCGTGTCACGTGTCCGCACGTCTCAGCCAATCACAGCTTTGCGTGAGTGAAACGGCACAGGACAAACAAACAAACAACAATGATCTAAAATAACACAGAAAATATGAATATTCACAATGTAACAGGTTAAAAAAATTATAAAGTGACAAATACTCAGAAAACTGAGTTTCACTGCGTCACCGGGATACATAATAAGAGTGGTAATATCCCCCTCGATCAACAGGTGGCTCCGTGGCGCAATGGATAGCGCATTGGACTTCTAGGTTGATCTAGCGATGTAATTCAAAGGTTGTGGGTTCGAGTCCCACCGGAGTCGCGTTTTTCCTTTCGTTTTTTGTTTATTTGGGGAGGCGATGTCTAAAATGAAAGGGAAATAGTACTACTGACTTCACTACAGCAGTTTGCATTTGTAATATAACAAAGCCTGGTTGATATTTGTTAAAAAACAGATCCCAGGTCAAATTATTCGTCATCTTGAACAATTGTTGATGAAAAAAACACTTCTCTACGCAAATATATAATTTCTTAGAATTTCCAGTATTTGTATAAATTCTTTTGACATACATCATTAGCTTAACAAATGCATAATCATGCAAACATGAGTGTGTTTGCTTTAGTTGTAGTAAAAAACCACACGGGTCAATAAAACATCACCGGATCTACTGAACAGCATTACATCAAGCCAGAGCTCATTTGTCACTGCCTGCTTTAAACTAAACAAATAAAGAGGAGGGTTCAGCAGGAAAAGGTCTGTCAGCATTCACTCATCCTCAGGCAAACCGGACAAAGAAGCATCATGGAGCTATTGATAAATTACATTAAAGAATAACAAGCACTGTACTCCAGATCATCTGAACCTAAGGGGCACACACCTCAATGAACGTAGGGTGCGGGAGGCTGGGGTTACAGCTGTTATGAGGACAGCTGTGTGTGTTTAGTTGCCTAATTCATCTTAGACATATCTTTATGATCAGACAGCAAACGTTTCTTGCAATCTCCTTTAACGGTGTAAACGCACAATTTAATTTTCCTGTTCAATTTTAGTCTGTTTAAATAAATAAGATTTAAATGTAAAGTTTAAAAAAAAAAATTTAATTTTCAAGATGAACAAGTAGAACAAAGCATGCCAGAATGACGCTCATCGATCTCAGGGAATGCACGAGCATGACTAAAGAAGGTATGTGTTAAATGCTTTCAGGAGTCTTCTCCTGATGGGCCTGCAGCTGACACAGAACACGACCAGCTCTCGGTTATGAAGAGTTCACCTGCAGAAACAGGACACTCCGTTCGTAACAATGTTTTAAAAGCATGTTCTTCATTCTGCGTTATTCTTACTCAAACTGCAGTTGGGTTTTTTAAAGTTAAAAATAACAAAAAAAAACGAAAAAAAAAAACGATCAAATTCACTGCACGTTTCCAGTTATTGTATCAGTTTACTAATTCAGAGAGATTAATATGCACAGTAAGATTACATTGATTTAAATGCATTTGTCATCTAAGTGCGATTGCGTGTTAGTCCTACCTGTCCAGGCATCGCCTCTAGCAGAACAGAAAGAGATTGTAATTAAAAAAAGCCGAAATAAACACCATAACCTTTTAGTTATGCTACCTACCCCTTACAGGAAACTACACACACACTTTTAGATTCTCTTTAGTATGTTTTAAAAGTCTTTTGAATTGCGGGGACACTGAAAATATCCTCATAAATCACCTTCATATTGTAATACCTGTCATACCCATGTCATTATACACATTAGTGTGTCCTCATAAACCACACACACACACACACACACACACACACACAGGTAACTGAAAGTGCTTCACATAAAAGGAGTCATTAAAAAATAATCACAACAACAATATAAACCAGCAAAACAGTAATCACAACAATAAACACATGCCTAATAAAGCAATAAAAACAAAGGAGCGTTCTCTTCCAAAACACCTGGCTGTACTTCAGCTCCATCATAAAGCTCAGAGGGCCTGATTAACCCACACACAGCACACATGCCTTCCATTTAAACTTTTACAGGTATATAAAAATGATTTAAAATGAATTTAAAACTTTTACATTTAAACGGAAAATAATTATATATAAATGCACAGCGAAGCATGAGTTTGGAGTCTGGAATTAAATGTGGTTATGTTTGATTACATCTGATCTCGTCTAAAAGCGCACTCCCCTTGTTTTTTACCCATCAGGCAAAGGCAGGCAATTCCCTTGGGCCCCCAAAAGCCAAGGGGCCCCCACAATGTGTTTCCCGAGATGCGCATTAAGTACAGACGGTTACGGTGTTTATGAGCAGGACCGTGTGTGTGTGTGTGTCCCAGGTGAACGTGCTTTGTGTGTCTGAAGCGCTCCTTTCTCTGCATTTGCTCCGTTCAGCGAGACACCTGTTGCTTCTCTAAGGCTCTGTTTGCATTAGTAGATTTTCGTTTTAAAACTTTTTCTACGGCCTATCCCGGTGTTTAACGCCAGTGGAAACAATCACCGTGTTCATTCTAAACACGTGCACTGGTGTACACGGGGCCTGGTTGTGCATGCAAGCACAGCTGTTGTCATTATCTCATGTGCAGCCACGACTCGATCACTGTTCTGTCTCTATTTCATAATTCATCCCGTTTCACGACAACAGAAACAGTAATTGAGAATTTAGCTGCTTAACCTCATGGCTGGTTGGAGTAAAAGTGTGTAAATGTATAGGGCCCCATATTTGCCCGAGGCCCCAGGTTCACTAAATCCGGCCCTGCTCGTGAACCCTTGGTATTTCTAACTCGATCCTATTGATCTGATTCAGCGAGCATATCTGCTATTGTCACGCCCCTTCACTGTTTGTTGTTGGTTTTCCCCATGTGCTCTCTGTGACCCAGTTTCTGTCTTAGTTGATTATGTCCAGGTGTGTCTTGTTAATTAGCGTCTTTGTCTGCCCTATATAAGGTCCTTTCAGTTTAGTTCTTGTTGTCGGATCATTATACTTATGTTACGTTCGTGAGTGTCACCCTTCTGTCTACCCGCCTGTAACCTCTGTGAGTATTAAAAGAACTGTTATTTGAAGAAGCTGCATCTCTGTTCGTCCTTCCCGCACAGCAAGCCTGACAGAATGATCTGACCATAAAACCTAACAGTGTACGGCGTGTTTTTTCCGACCTTTTGTTTTCCGTCTTTTTGTCAGTTTTTATTAGATTTTTTCCCCCTCATGGATGCTGTGTACAGTTTTGAATATCTCCTCCTCCTGCTGGAGCAGGGGGAGAGATCGCTCGAGAGCCATACAGGATTATTCTTGGACATGGCTTATCACACCAGCTTTCCGGACAGCGCACTAGGTGCTTTCTATCGACCTAGCCTGAGACCTGAGCACAGAGTGCCGCTGGCCGAAGAGGGCTCTCGAGCGGATTTCGCCAGCAGAGCCCACCGCGACCGACGAGCCATCACTACTGGATGTGACAGAGCTGAGGTGCGCGTCGGAGCCAGAGACTGTGACTACAGACCAGGTGAGAGAGCCGGAGTGGGAAACTATTGCGGAGGACTTAGCCACGGACAGTGCGAGCGCGGAGAGGAGCTCAGCCCACTGCATTACGGCTAAGGGTGAGCTGGCCAATCTGAGTACTGAAGGTAAACTGAACACTCGAAAAACTCGCCCACCCTGTCATTCCCATGCCACCGCTGCCTGCAGCCAGCCCCGTTGGTCACCCTCAGCCCACCATTCGTGTGCTGGTCTCGCCACGGGTCTACCAGCAGCCATCGGCGTCATGGAAAGAGGATCCCTCAGCTCCGCCTCCTACCTCTGAGTCCTGGACTCAGCCTCGTATCTCCGACCTGTCAGCTACACTGGGCTCCCAAGCTCCTTCCTCTACGCCGTGGTCCGTCTGTCCTCCAGCTCAACCGGGCTCCATCGTCCCTCCGGTTCCTCTTTGATCTGTCGTTGACCATCCGCCGCCTCTGGACTCCACTCCTCTGGCTACACCTCGTCGCCCCGTCCTGCCGGCGTTGTCAGGCTCCTCCATCCCTCCAGCTCCGCCTCAGTCCGCTGTCACTCCGGTTCCGCAGCGGCCCTCCGGATCCACACCTTTGCGTCAGTCGCCGACGCCCTTCGTTTCGCCTCGGCTGTCCAGATCCTCAGCGGCTCCCCGGCTCTTCATCTGCGCTTCGGGCTCCTCCGTGGATCTACGCCATGGGTACTGGGTTCCACCGGACTTCCCCTGGTCCAGATCCCTCCTGTATCCTCCTTGGCTCCTCCCTCCGTCTGCTCCACCCTGGACCCTCTTCCCAGTCCTCCTCCCGGCTGCCCGTCCACTTCCTGAACCTCCTCCTGACTTTTTTCTTTTCTGCCCCGGTGTTTCTTTACGCCACGAGGACGCGGCTTTCGGGATGGGGGGCGATATGTCACGCCCCTTTACTGTTTGTTGTTGGTTTTCCCCATGTGCTCTCTGTGACCCAGTTTCTGTCTTAGTTGATTATGTCTATTATTATAAGTGTATTTAAAAAAAACGAACAAACAGTATTGTAACATGCGTAATGTGTATCTCTGGTTACGAATCAGTCATTTGGCAAATAAATACATAATTAGGGAGAAAATAATTAACAGTAATATGCCATTATATTTTTACTGTAAGAGACAAGCCTATTATAAGGGTATTGATGAAAAAAAAGAAAAAAAGAATATTAGTTTCTACTAATGCATGTGCGTGCCGGCTCCGGCCTGACCGCGAGGTCAGAACATGGCAGTGTTTACAGACGAACACGTCACCGGCTCTCGGTGTCATTTCAATTCACACAGGAGGAAAACGCTCAACCCAATACCCTGTTTTTTTTACTTTAGAAAATTGTCAGACTGCTTAGGCTCCGAGGCCCTAATATTCTCATCTTCTCATCAACTGCACAAATATCCCTTCTATTGCAGCTATCGTTGTGCTAAAACATTTGCTTGGTTGATATTTGTTAAAAGTACGTTGGAGAACCCATCCCCCTGAGCAATTGTCAATCAAAACGTAATGCAAATAATTCCTTTCTTTGATTTCTCATGCATGTTGACATGCATCATTAGCTTAACAAATGCATAATCATGCAAACATGAGTGTGTTTGCTTTAGTTGTAGTAAAAACCACACGGGTTAATAAAACATCACCGGATCTCCTGAACAGCATTACATCAAGCCAGAGCTCATTTGTCACTGCCTGCTTTAAACTAAACAAATAAAGAGGAGAGTTCAGCAGGAAAAGGTCTGTCAGCATTCACTCATCCTCAGGCAAACCGGACAAAGAAGCATCATGGAGCTATTGATAAATTATCATCACATAATCATCACATTAAACAGCACGACTCATGCACTATATTGTATTGCTTATAAAACTCTTAAAATCCTTTCATGTTCACTTACATGCAGGTGTGTCTAGATTATCTTAACACACCTGATTCAGACCATCAGCTCTTTAGGAGAGATCCCATGAACTAAACTGAGACTGCGTCTACTCTAATTCGGATACATGTGAAAATGGTGTTAAAAACGCTCCGCGTCCACATTATGCGTTTGCTTGCGTTCCTATACTGCTAATGCCTGAAACGTAAGATGGATCGATCTGCGTCATTTCTGTCTGCCGTCTATTTACTTTCCGGCTCTTTGAAACGTTGCAACAAAATATCGAGGGAAAAGCACCCGACTGTTTAATGGACTGGCAATGAGCTGGAGTTGCTGCTGCGGGCAACACAAGAGTACAAAGTTGCAAAACTGCTGTGCAATGCAGTCCACCATCTTAGTTGAATTGGTCACATGACTGCATCATACGACTAAAATGCATTATCGTCTTTGAAAGCCTCCGTTTCACAGTCCACACTGCTAAGCGAAAACAGCGTTTGACACTTCACTTTGGAGAGCGTTTTTCAAAAAGCTCAGTTTCCCTTGATCAAAAACGCCATCTCCGTGTGGATGAAAGGCCTAAAGAAGAGAAAAGATGCATTTTCAAATGAAAACATTAGTGTGGACATGTCCAGAGTATTTTCACCTGAGATAAGTGGAAGTGTGGCCAGGTATGGTGACCCATGCTTGAAATTTGTGTTCTGCATTTAACCCATCCAAGTACACACACACACAGCAGTGAGAAGTGATCAACCACACACACACACACACACATGTTTGCATAGCTATCTTTATGAGGACATACATTGACTGAATGTAATCTGTAGCTCTTGCCCCTAACCCTACCCATCAGAACTAAGTGCTTTACCTAAACCCTAGCCCTAAACCTACCCTTTACCCAATTTACCCCTAAAACCAAGTCTTGACCCTCAAACTGGTCTTTAAAGGGTTACCAGAAAGTGAGGACCGGCCAAAATGTCCTCACTTTACAAAATTGTCCTCACTCTGATGGTCAAGAACTCAAACAAGCCCTCACAAAGACACACACAGAGCAGAGAGCAGCCCTTGCTGCAGCGCCCAGGGAGCAGTTGGGGGAAGAGTGCCTTGCTCAAGGGTCCCACCCACAATCCCTGCCGATCGAAGCCACTACCTATGGGTTACAAGTCCAACTCCCTCTCCATTAGGCCACGACTGCCCCAGAGCTGTCCAGCAGAGCTCAGTGTCTCTCGAGAGACAAGTGAAAACACTGCAATATGTTCTGCTTCTTTCTTTAATCGATTAAATAAAAGTTGAAGAGAATAAACAAATCATAGATTCCTGATTTTAATTGTTTTTGTCCCAGCCACACTTAATTGTTTTTCTTTTGTCAGTTTGCAACCAGAACATTCATTTCTACTCTTTTCTTACGAACTTTGGTGATGAAACAGCTGCCAAACACAACAAAATGTATTTGAAACTCATGTGAAAGAAACACAAACAGTCACATCATTAGCAAAGCCTACACACATTTCCATTCCATGCATAGAAACTATGAACACTCTCTTTTCTAGGTCTTAAGATACAGTTGCTTTGTTATGCTAAAGGAAGATTTAGGAAATCAGTCCATCAGCTGGAAAACAAAAAATTTTACGTATTTCGTATTGCATGGAAAATACCTTCACCTACAGAAAAGCATTTAAAACGTCTATTTCTGATTACTTTTCATTTCTTTTAGAAGAAAAAAAAAACACAACCACATTTCTTTTGAAATTACGTTGGCTTTAGAGGAAGTGGCTAAGTATTCTTCAAATCATATTTATCTGACTGCCACCAATTCGTTGAGAAAACAAACAAACAAACAAACAAAAACAGGTGTTATTGGACTAAAAACCTGCAGCAAAATCGGAATGTAAATCATTGTCAGCATCTTACGCATAGAAGTAGACAAAAAAGTTTGCATAATGGAATGTATAAAGAAGAGTTGGGCATATAGTGAAAGTTTGTTGAGAGAAGACACTTGATATAGTCCTGAGAAGAACACGCTTCAGTCGCTCCAGAGCAGGTAAACTGGGGTTTGTGGTGATATCCAGGGCTGTAAAAAAATAAGTGTAATAAGTTTTTTAAAGTTCAGGTAGGTGATTTATTTAAGTATAATCAAATTGGTTGTACAAGTAAGTTAAACGTAATTTAAATTAAACTAATTAAAAAAAAGATAATGTCAAATCTCATGTAACATCGCAGCATGAAATGTACGAACGATGCTTAAAAGTGTCCACAGGCCTTGAGTATAACTGTAGATGGGGATGTATTTAGCTTCACCAGCTATTATGCGGCAGATACAAATTAAACATATAACAACATAACACCATAAATACAATCTAATAATAATATATTTTTCTATAACATGATTTAAATATACACAAGTCCTGATAGCAGTCTCGTAAGACTATAAATTGGACAGACCAAAATATGTTTTATAGACAGCTCGGGACTACAGTTTTGTAATTTTGGGGCTTCTTCCAGATAAATTCAGTTTTTGAATTATACTCATTTACAGGGTGGGTTTTACATTCACTGATTCTGTTATGTTTTGCAATCGTGTCTGCTTACTTATTTCCAGTCAATCATCCGGTCTACTACACTACTGCACTTTCAATGTCAGAAAACTAACCAGCATATCATATTCTTGTCATTTATTTCATTTCATTGAAGAAACCTCTGAAGACAAGACGATGCAGAACAAGATTCCTCTCATTGTTTTTCTCGGTGAGTGTTAG
>JAUMHG010000281.1:191608-212103 GCA_032359395.1 Enteromius anoplus
AGCTACATACCTTCTATGTACATATCAGAGAACAATTTAAAATATTCTCTCAATGCATTCTATGGCACCTTTAAACGATATAAAGCAAGTCAGTAAATAAACTTAAATGTAGTATTATAGAATTCACGTTTTTTTACAACTGTATTTGTATTTTTATTATTTTTTATTAAAACAAATTTATTTTGATGGCTGCAACACACTCCAAAACGTTGGGACGGAGGCATGTTTGCTACTATTTTTGTGCATGTTTGCGACCTTTCCTTTTAATCGCACTAACTTGGGTTATTTGGCAACCCAGCACTGGGCAAATATTAGACAAAACACACGTTGTTTTTTAACCCAGCTGATTTGCATTTAAAGGAAAAAGCCACCGTTTTTGGATATTAACCTATGTTCTTCCCTCAACTTAGACAACCTAAAACATATCTCTCCCGTCTCTGTATGTGCTATTAATCACTCTAGTGTGCGGGACCCCTATGTTAGCATTTAGCTTAGCTCCAAACTCCCTCCCTGTTTGGATCCTATGGAATGAATGGAGCTAAGCTAAATGCAGTGGTGCCGCTGACAACAGCACACATTTCCACCATTTTTTCCGACCATTTAGCAGTATGTCTGCATATAATTTATGTTGTCTCTGTGTTACACTTTACACACAGTCCTATTATTATAACAATAAATGACTGAAACCCAAAGCCAAATCCTAATCCTAAATATACAGTGATTACATATACTTATATTATTAGTTGTACTTCATTGTAGTTATATTAATCATTGTACATTGCACTCATTGCAATAAATGTGTAATCACACTGTAATAAGAACACCTTAAAATTTGTGTAACTGCCTTTTATTTAATTGTTATAATATCTGCATGTACTGTTTATAAAAATATAAGATTTGAAATACACTGCACAGTTGGCATATACGTCTTTTTACCTGGCTCATGTGAGAAGAGAAGCTTAAAAAAACAAAATGATGAATCAGCTCTCAGGAGCACAGACAGCCTTGAGGTCATGAACTGCTCTTTATAAAAAAAATTAATAAAAAACGTATATAGCGTTACACTGACTAAGTGAAAGACACACAACATCCAGTGAAGCACTCCTGGCTGAAATGAATTCAGAGAGCAGGCAAAATCAATATCAGAATCTTCTTGACTGTGTTTTTGTGATGAAAAGTGCTATGTTTACAGACGTAATGATTCATGTAATCTCCTGTGGGCTTCAATCTTTCCACTGTTTTATTTTAATTCATCTGTTGTGTGCAATGTTCAGTCCTTACATTAACCAAACGCTCATTGGCACAAATGCAGCAACAATTTACCTCAGAAATAAATGGAAACTGAACTGTACTAGCATAGAATGCTGTGTTAAATTCATATTTATATAGACTAGACAGAGTTCTTTGTTCTCGGGCAGGATATTTCTTTTTTTTTTCATCTCAGGAGCCTTATCTAACAGGATAGAAAACAGAACACAAATAAAAAGCTGTGATGCTCTTTGCTGACCTCTGTGTTGAAACCTCTGTGTGGTTTTCTCTGCTCCATTTCTCCCTTAATTCAGCTGCACTTTAGTTTTCTGTTGTGCTGAAACACAAGCACCTGTACAGTGCTGCAAAAGAGCCCAACCTACACTTAATCATCACATCTTATCGTGACAAACATAACCAATAATATTATCATAATAATAATGAGGACAGGATGTCACCCCCTCTTATGTTCTGAAGTGTTCTTCCACTCATCTCAAATATGAAAAAATTAAGTGCCTATCTTGTGATTTCAGTTATTGTGATGAGAAGAAATAAATAAGTGTGAATTCATTGTGTCATTCAAAACAAAATCAAATTCTGATGTTCTTATAGTTTCACATCTTTACAAAAAAAACACATTTTGCTGCTGATTATAGATATAAAAGTAAAGCATTCATACCTGTCGTGTGATGCCTCCTGATTTGTTAAAAAAATAGAAAATAATGAATGCCATGAATATTGCCAAAAACAAATCATATCAAACTGTAGCATTTGAACTTGATGTTCATTGTATTGAATACAGTAATCAGCAGAGGTAGTATACGCGCAAAACTCCTATTTCTATTTCTTTACCGCAAAGGTGACAGTAAATGCGGCTGATTCACTGTGATTCTTAAACCAATTTTCATGCTCACCACATCTTGCCCTTGGAAGATAATATCAGGAGACTGATGATACTCAGCTGTATATTTACAGTATATATTAATAACTGTGCGATTAGTCAACTAATGAATGACTAATAGTCGACCAGAGAAATCCTTAGTCGAGGATAGCCCTACATTGGATAGATTTTAAAATCTTGTTTATTACTTACAAAGCCCCAAATGGCTTAGCTCCTTAGTGCTTAAGCAAGCTCTTATCATATTACAGTCCTCCACGTCCCCTGCGTTCTCAAAATGTTGGCCGTTTGATAATACTTAGAATATCAAATAATCCTCAGTTGACAGATCCTTCTCCTATTTAACCCCCAAACTTTGGTACAATCTACCTAATACTGTTCGGGAGGCAGGCACACTTTGTCAGTTTAAATCTAGATTAAACACACATCTCTTTTACACATAACACACTTATACACATTTATTAGTCAAATCAGATAGTTAGAATGCATTTATTAGAGGAACCAGAACTGGGAGCCTTTATAAATCTATTTGTGTGAATTTTTAACATTCATAGATAAGCACACAGCTACAGTATAAGATATAGCATGTCTAAATGCAAATAAACTACACACTCAGTGAAAGATGTAAAGGTTTGTGATTAAAACTTGGATTGTGCACTTTTCTGTGCCCATTAATTTTCAGATGCGTTCATAAGATCATAGTATATGAATATATTCAGTTTTAGTTTTTTTTCCCATAAAAAAGCTGTTCTGCACACACAGAAGTACCTTACTTGCAGTGCTCATTGGAAATATGTGCATCTTCCTACATTTCTGCAAAACAGAAATAAACATACATATACATACGAATCACTGCAGTTTTCAGTTGAAATGAACACTAGAGGCGGTGAAGCTCCCACAGCTTTTATTCCTTTTCACACAAATGTATGATTTACAGGTACATTTTTGATTAATAAAGTCTATGTGTCGTCACATATACAGCTTCATATGTATGGGTTTTCTATTAAAATAAGTTACTCGGTGGCTCACATGATACATCATTGCACTTTGGCAGTGAAAAGCTGTCGAATCCTGTGTAAAACAGTATGATAAAACACCTCAAATCAGCCTAAGGACATTACTTTTGCATTTGTTTGCATCTCTGGACATTTCACTTTGAAACTGGAGTGAAACATGCAGTAAGGTATGGGGTTGCAGAAATGAGTTTAGAGTTTAGCTTCAGTGCAGAGTTTAGCTTCAACCCTAAAATAAAATCCTCACCTTTCCGTAGCCCTAGTAATTCTGAAGACTTAAATTAACTTATTCATGTGTATTTGATTAGGGTTGGTGCTAAACTTTACAGGACATCAGCATTTAAGGACTGACGTTACCTACCGCTGGCCTAGAATATGGGTCTAGATTAGAAAAAATCCCCTAAACACATTAAACACATGAATTAAATCTGTTCAATATTTGTGCTTTTTTATTACTGCAAGTTTTGTGGATGTGTATTATTTAATTAAAACCTCCAAATTAAAACCCCTCACTGTGTGACTAACTCACCTGACAGCTGCACACAGCTGGAGCGCCTGACATTTGTTTCCTTTCTTTCCTGTTGTGTTTTATATCCACGCATGACACTGACTGAGCCATTGAACACTTCTCCCACTGACCTCTACATAACAACACAAACTGAGAGCTTGCTTCATTCAGCTTATGTGAGTAGATGTGTAGCTGTTAATGGCACTCACTGCAGATGAGGAAGTACACAGCGATGCAGGTGAGAAGAGTACAGCTCTGAGCCAAAGATGCCACCAGACCGAAGATCCCACCAAAGACCAGCAGCACCAGGCTGAGAGGCAGCAGGACCACGATGACCCTGTGCAGGTCTGCAGAGACACACACAGGCCTTCATTACACACTAAGTGTAACCTGCTACTTCAACTTTAGACATCTGGAACCTCTGGAACATCTGTTTTCTGTTCTTATGTTTATTATATGAATCATGGGTACACATATTTAAGAAATTATCATAAGATCAAATGTATGATGGTTGCTGAGGAACATTTTAGGAATGAGGCCCCAACTTTGTCCTTTCAGTTTTAGTCAGTTTGAACTAGTGACCACTAGGGTGTGTGATGTTTAATGTATATGATAATATCGTAATTGTTGTTTTGACAGTTTGGAAACGTCTCTGGGTTATGTATATAACCCTAGTTCCTTGAGGGAACGAGACACTGCGTCTAGCGCTTTAGGAATGTCTCGGCGTGACCTACGCTCTGAAACTGCTATGAAATCTGTCCAATAAGGGATTAGGATGCCCTGAGTAGGTGACATCATAACCCTGTCTTAACGCAGGTGCGGGTGATCGCTCATCAGCCCTCAGGAATGAAGTAAGCACTCAGCAGAGATGCCGTGGGTGTGGCTAGAGACGCAGTGTCTCATTCCCTCAGATATACATAACCCAGAGACGTTCCTTTTCAGGAACTCACACTGCGTCTAGCGCTTTGGGAACGCAATACCAACGAACCCACATAGTGTGTAGCAGCACAGTTAAGGACAATAGAACCAGGGGTAGCCGGAAGGTCAAGTCCATAGAACCTAGCAAAGGTCAAGGGTGAGGACCAACCAGCTGCTTTGCAGATGTCCGGAACCGAGACACCGGCCAAGTAGGCTTTAGTAGCCGCCACACCTCTAGTGGAATGAGCTCTGACTCCTATCGGCAAGGGGAGACCTGCAGAGTCATAAGCCATAAATATAGCATCCACTATCCACCTGCTCAAGGAATACCTTGATGCTGGGAAACCCCTACGGGAAGAGCCAAAGCAAACGAATAGTTGCTCCGCCTTCCTCCAGTCCACAGACTTGCGAGTATACATGTCCAGAGCTCGCACTGGACATAAGCAATGCAGCCTTTCTTGGCTTGCCTCCTGAAATGGAGGAGGACAAAACGCCTGGAGCTCCACCGGCTGCAGTGGGACAGTTGGGACCTTAGGGATATATCCCGCTCGTGGTAAAAGAAACACTTTCACCAATCTGGGTGCAAAGTCAATACAGGAAGCAGCCACTGACAAGGCCTGCAAGTCTCCTACTCTCTTGAGTGAAGAAAGTGCAAACAAGACCGCAGTCTTGAGGGTTAAACATCGGTCCGAGATTTGCTCCAACGGTTCAAATGGGGCTCTAGCCAGTGCCTCTAGGAGTACTGCCAGATCCCAAGTTGGGACTCTGGAGCGTACTATAGGCCTCAGCCTGAGTGCACCTCGCAAAAAACGCACAACTAGTGGGTGCCTCCCCACCGAAGAGCCATCAATAAGTGCATGAAATGCAGAAATGGCTGCCATGTATACCTTCAGCTGGATGAACCAGAGAGTACCAGAGGGGACATTGCGCATTCTTCTGAGTCGCAAACAGATCCACCTCTGGTCGAAAATTCTCCATATTTGCTCCACTACCTGTGGATGGAGTCTCCACTACCCGGGCCTCGGCCTCTGTCTCGACAGAGCGTCTGCTTCCACATTTAGATGCCCAGGAATGTACACAGCCTTTAAAGAGAGGAGCATTTTCTGGGACCACGCCAATATTTTGTGTGCCAGTTTGAACAAAGGACGAGACCGTAGGCCTCCCTGGTGGTTGATATATGCCACCGTTGCCATACTGTCGGAGCGCACAAAACATGACGACCCGCTAGGTCTGGGAGAAACACTTTTAGGGCCTCGAACACTGCTAGCATCTCAAGACAGTTTATATGCATCTGACGATGCAAATCGTTCCAAACACCTCGGGCTGGACAACCACGCATGACCACCTCCCACCCCGTGAGGGAAGCATCGGTTGTAAGAGTCACTCAATGACACTGAGCACCCAGCCTGGGCCCTAAGCTTAAAAACTGCTTCTTCTTCCATATATTTAAGGCTCGGACCGCCTGCCGAGAAACCTTGATTAGACGTAAAGGATGTCCCCTCGGGGAAAATCCCTTTCTTTTAGCCACCACTGCAGTGGTCTCATATGTAACAGCCCCAACGGAATCACGGTGGCGGCTGCTGCCATTAGGCCTAACAGTCTCTGAAATGGTTTGACCGTAAGTGAATGGCCTTGTCTCATCTTCCTGGCCTCGGCCAGAAGTATATCTATTCGAGTGGGAGAAAATCGTGCCCGCATCGAAATAGAGTCCCATATTACGCCCAGATAGGCTATCTTTTGAACTGGAGACAGTACACTCTTTTTTGTATTTATTCTTATTCCCAGTTTGCTCATATGGGTGAGGGTGACATCTCGATGTCTGCATGCCTCGCTGTGAGATACCGACAGGATCAGCCCATCGTCTAAATAATTTAGAATGCGGATGCCCTGGAGCCTCAGCGGTGCCAAGGCTGCATCCACCACCTTCGTAAAGGTATGGGTTGACAGAGCTATTGATCGGTATTGATACGCGACTCCCCTGAGGGCAAACCTCAGGACCTGTGTGCCGGATGGATTGAGACGTGAAAGTATGCGTCTTTCAGATCTATTGTGGTCAACCAGTCCTCGGACCTGAATTGATAAAGTACATCACTTGCGTAAGTGTGAGTATTTTGAACTTCAGCTGACTGACGGAGTGGTTCAATTGTCTGAGATCTAAAATGGGCCTCAGCCCTCCATCCTTCTTTGGCACGACAAAATATGGGCTGTAAAACCCAGGGTTTCTCCTTTCTAATGGAACCACCTCGATGGCCCGTTTTTCTTGAAGAGAAGTCACTTCTTGATCCAGCACCAACATCTGATGGGGATCTACCACTGTGGGAAGAACCCCGTTGAAGCACGGTGGTCGTTCTCTGAACTGAATCAGATATCCGTCTTTTATCACAGAAAGAAGCCACAAAGAAACCAGCGGTTTTAATTTTTCCAATTCTGTCAGTTTTTGTACTAAGGGCACCAGCCTCGTGAGACCGGCCCCTGAGGGACAAAGATACCTTTTCTCTTTTTGTTTTTGCTCCCTCGGCTCACCGAAATGCTTGCACCAACCCCCTCGGGGGAGGTGCGTTCTGCAGCGGCCCTGAGACGCATCCCAGCGGCCGCTGATGAACACAAAAAGGAGCTACGGGTGCCGTGTATTGTTGTTGCGGCGAACCCCGCTGATGCTTTAGCGGATGCAAGATTTTAAAGGGTAATTAATAAATAAATTACTTTATTAATCAACTTTGGGGAATAACCTTACATTAAAAAATTTTCCTTCAAATTAGCTCTAGGGATCGTCTATGCAAATGAACTCAAAGAGTCATTCGACTGCAGTTTATCGCAAGTTGGAAACCTGAAATACATTAATTTGATTAGTCCTGACCTGCATTTTAATCACAAGTATATTTACAGTTACTTTAATCTGTGGCCAACAAATTAAAGAACTATAGGTTCCTATCTGTCAAAGCAGGTAGCTTAGCATCTATTGGCAATGTTGACTTTCCAAACACAACACACAAGACAGTTAGTTCTTAATAAATGAACACAATTTATTTGTTGAAAACTAACCTACTATACAAAACACTAGATTAGATTAGATTCAACTTTATTGTCATTACACATGTACAAGTACAAGGCAACGAAATGCAGTGTTTACCTAGTGTTTACGCACTACTACCTAGGATTAACGCGAAACATTCACACACTGTCTAAAGATGGGAAGTAAAGTTGCTGTGATGATCAAACATTTGCCACTACTCGTCTGAAACCACAACCTGCGAAGTAAACACTCAAGCAGAGAATTTATCCCTACTTTCACTTCAGCCCTTGGAGTCACCGTCAGCAAAGAAAGGAAACAGTTATCTTAACGATCAGCGGATGCTCTCGTCTGAAGCGGGTTCCTTGGTGTACTTGCTCTTGTAGCGGATAGGTTTGGAGAGTTCAATGCAGCTGGCTGTTTGGACCTTCGGTAGTTGAAAACAGTTCTTACGGTGAAGTCGAGGAAGCAGAGTCGTCCGGAATCTGGACGAGGAGTGACTGGCTTGAACTTCTCTAAGTTCTATGTTTCTCCGCGTTGTGGTGCGGCTCTCCTTTCTTCCAAGATGTGGAGTTGCGAGTCTTTGAGAGTGCACGGATAATGTTGTCTTCGCGCTGAGTCTCTGGTGTTGGTTCTCGCTGATGTTTTGGTGTTGTTTCACCGGTGTTGTTCGCGCTGGACATACACACATGTTTTGAACCGTGCAACACGTTTTAACCTGTGGGATTCCGTCCCTCCCACGAAGTGGTAGGACCAATCAGCGAGTGTTGCGGGCGGTCCTCCCTTTCCAGATTGGCCTTCTCAAATACATATTCTGTTTCATTAACATGCATTAACACAGTCTGGAGGAGGATGTTCCCAAAAGTTTGATATCTAACTTTCAATAAAGTCTACAACTTTTGTCTGATTCAGGATATCAATTCATCGTGTTTACCAAGAGATCCCACATGTCCCAAGCTATATTTCAATATCAAGCATGCCTATATGAAGGAACGTTTTGTCTACGTTCTATTCATTCATTCATTCGCCACACGCACACCCATGGGGTCCTTTTCCCCTCTCTGAAGGTAGTCAGAAGAGGCTCTTACAGGGTGCTGCCCAGAGCTCACATCTCCTTGAGGCTGTGAGCAGAGGGGAAGCACAGACTGAAAAGCTGCCACTTGCTTTTTCGCCTGCTGGTGTCGCTCCACGACCGTGTCAACGACCTCTCCAAACAGCCCTGATGGTGACAGCGGAGCATCCATTAGTAGCACTCTATCATGTGTTTTCAGCCCCGACAAATTCAACCAGAGGTGTCTCTCTGCTGCTACTAAAGCTGCCATGGACCGCCAAACAGCCCTAGCAGACTCTTGCTCGCAGCGAGAGATCTTCTGTTCGGCCCAACTACAGGATATCCTCCGCATCCACCTGGTCTCTCTTGCTCATGTCCCTCAGGAGATCGGCCTGGTATGCTTGTAGTACCGCCAGGGTGTGCAAACATGCACCAGCCTGGCCAGCGGCTGCATAGCCCTTATTAACCAGCGCTGAAGTCATGCGCAGAGTTTTAGATGGTAAAGACGGGGCTTTTAGCGATGTTGGTTGCCCCGGTGACAGATGGGCAGCTAGCGTCTGTTCAACCGGCGGCAACCTTTTATATCCTTTTTTAGCCACCCCCACTACATTCCCATAATAATCTGATGCGGGCACAAAAGACCTGGCTGAAAAAGGTTTCTTCCAAGATCTATACACCTCAGTGTGTAGATCTGGACAGAACGGGAGGGGGCGGCGTGCTGGATGCTCATCCAACCTGCTTGCTTTAGGTTCAGGCTGCAGAGCTTTAGGCCACTCTAAATTGAGTCTTTCTACAGCGCGAGTCACCACTTCAAGTAATTCCTCATACTGTGGTGACTGAGGCGGCTGCTGGCTTTCCACACTCTATACTCATACTCAATACAACCTTCTCGGAGGAAGATGACTGATCATATTCAGCCTGGCTTGCCGGCTTCTTGACCCGGTACAAGCCCCGATCTAATGGGCTGGGGACGATATAGAGGATCACTTGTCTCTATCCCCTCCATCAAATCGATTTGCAATCCCCTCGAGTGCAGACGCCGGTTCGCCTCAGCGACAGCAGGGCTGACCCACGAGGAACGCCAACAAACACTCCCTCCGAAAACAGAGCTCTCCGCGAGTGGAGAATGGCCAGGGGCAGCTCATTGCAGCACGGACAGTCCCCTCTCGAGAGAGCGGCTACCGCGTGCTCTTCCCCCAAACATGCAACACACATGTGGTGAGAATCTTGTGGCGTGAGATACCGGTGGCATGGACTCACACACTTTCTAAAGCTCTTTCCTGACTCATTCTCTTTTCTTTTTTGAATTATTTCTTTCTTGTTTTAGATCACTTTTTCTGAGGACACGTTTTAGCTTGCAACAGACACACAGTCGAGCGCGGTGAATGAATGAAGGCTGATGAGCTATCACCCGCACCTGCATTAAGACAGGGTTATGATGTCACCTACTCAGGGCGTCCTGATCCCTTATTGGACAGATTTCACAGCAGATTCAGAGCGTAGGTCACGCCGAGGCGTTCCCAAAGTGCTAGACGCAGTGTGAGTTCCTGAAAAGGAACTAACATTATCAAGAATGCAACTGAAAAATATGGTAGTCTAGTAGCATGCAACAGCAGAAAATATACAGGAACAAAATCACACTCAGCTAAGTAGCTTATAATTTACTGGAAAATATGGAGATACCATCTTTTCGTCAATATAGCACATACCTGAGACTACTAATCAAAGGCCATCAGCTGATAATTGTGCAATCTCACTTATAATAAAGGCAGTCGATGATGGATGTGGTTCTGAGAACACAGCTTTTAAAGATAGCGAGAAAACACTAACTATACATAACAAGCCTATTTCCCGTGATCGTGGCTAATGTGTAGCTTTCAGAGACTCACTCAAAAGGTGCTTCTCCTGCTCAGTGTGTTCGGACGAGTCCGTGTAGAACGAGATGTCATGATAACTGCCGTTCTGTCCTGAGGGTCACATCCAAACACCAGTCAAGTCAAAGCTGAAAACACACATTACGCTTCACACAGCTGTCTGTGAATCCATTTACTTGGTAATCATGACATATTACAGCCTTCGAAGTTCACCGCATACAACACACAGAATTTAATAATATATGTTTTTTTTAAACAAGGAAAAGCAGCTTTTACGTTAGAGGCAAGAAATCATCTTCACTGCAAATAAAATGAAATTGAAAACTGTGTCTAACATTAAAACATTACAGTTGTGTGATGAACTGTTTCTCTATTTAATTGTCTCTAGTCTCATGAAACAGCTACAGAATGAGACGAGACATTAATTATGTACATAATGGAGACTCAGCCAGTGATGAGGACTGAATAACTTCATTTGCAGTCAGTCGAACTGTTTAACAGTTATTGTGCAGATTAAAAATACTTCATCCATCTGATGAGACACATGAAATGTTAAACAGTAAGAACAGGAGAATTAATAAATGCAGCAGACTACTTCATCAGTACTCAGTGTTTAATATTCACATTCACATGTGTAATTATTAATTTAGCACTTATTCTGGATGTTTAAATCCTCCTAATGGAGATAAAGAGAGATCACTGGCAGAATATACTAAATGTGATCAACAGGTGTTTTTGTTGTGATCTGACCTTCATATATCCTCCAGAGTCCGGAGTGAGAGCCGCTGTACTCCAGGCTAGAGTTCTTCTCTTCATCCACTTCTATAATGTACCAGTATTCAGTGGCGATGGACACGGCGAGCAGGATGAAGCTGAGCAGCCCGCACAGACCCGCAGAGATCACCACTGTCCCAAACTTCATCTTCATCAGCGCTGAAATCCCTCTGATGATTCATTGAGCTGCTCTCATTCAGGTCCTCTGAAGCCATGTGCATTCAGACACATTAAAGCACATGACTCCAGCTTTATTTCTACAGATGTTTCCAGGCTGAAGGAAGAAGCAGCTCTCAGCAACAGCAGGGTTTTCCTCGCATCTCTCTCTCTCTCTCTCTCTCTCTCTCTCGCTCGCTCTCTCTGTTGCATCTGATCACCAGCGACAGGGACTTTCTTTTCTTTTTTTTTGTATATAAGTCTCTATATAGTGGCTTGTAAATACAGTAAATAATTTGTTAACATGGCTTGCTGCAGTTTTATGTCAAAAGAGAGCTAATTTATTACTAAAATCAACTCTTGAGTAACAGAAAAAATTTGACATTAAACCTTTTTTTTCTATGAATTTCCCATTGAACCCCTTGAATTAAGTTGTGTGTGTGTTTGTGTGTGTGTTATAAGCATAAACTTAATTTTGTTTAAAAACATTATTCTTACTCCTGAAGTAAATGTGTCCCAAACTGTCCTCCAACCAATACGCCCGTATAGGCCGTTTGTAAAAATCCCTGAAATACGACCCATCAGAACATATACTACAATTGAAAAAGTTTCATACAGTATTTCGTTCTCTTCCTGCGGTATACAATATAAATACTTATACTACAGGGTCACTAAATGATTCAATCTGATCTATATAGGCACATCAAAACCAGCCAGATTCCTTGGAGATGTGATTGATGATCAGCTGACTTTCTCACATTACTAAAACATCAGATCTTTTCTTTCAGATCATGCTTCACAACTCCTCGTTCAAGCTCTTGTTCGGTCCAGACTGGACTATTATAATGCTCTCTTGATAGGGCTTCCAGCTTGTTGTATCAAACCTTTACAATTAATCCAGAATGTGGTATCTTTAATGATCCGAAAAGAACACACATCACACCTCTGTTTATTTGCACTGGCTACCAATGGCTGCTCAAATAAAATTCAAGGCACTATTGATTGCCTACAGAACCACCACTAGACCTATGTGCCTCTAGAAGCTTGCCGTTCTTCAAATGAAGGGTGCATTATTGTGCGCCAAAGACTGGCTGAAGAATGTTTGTGGTGTTGCAGATGAAAGGACGAGGACATGGATAACTCTTAACAACAGAACCAGCAGACAACTCCAGTCACAGCAATCATCTGAACTCTCTCTTCATCACTCACTGTGTCTTGCTACTAAAGATGTTGTTATACTGCCACCTAGCGGTCATGTGCAGAATCACAGTGTTTCACAGCTGTCTGTGAAGAACACTTCTTCAGTAACAAACACATTTCTAAACAAACTGAATTATTGTAAAGCAGCAACAACTTTCAACCAAGAAGACATTAATATAACCATATTTAATTTTTAGCAATAACAACTGAAATATAATTTCATAAAACTTCATAAAACACTTGCGAAGGAATATGTTTGCAATTTAAAACACTTCACATCTCAATCAGGTACATAATGTTATCCTTATGTTCGAGGGTCGAGCATATCAGTATTGCGTCTTACCCTTTGGCCTGCCCCTCTCTCCCCGCGTCTTTACGAAGGCCTGTCCCCACTGTGGTCATTTCCTAATATATCTGAAAAATCCCTATTTTAAAGTATGAAGACAGACTTCCTGATATCAGACATAACTCTACAAAGCTTAACATCTTCTACTGTATTAACAGAATTCTTATTAATAATCGTCCAGAATACCAAAGATTTTCAAGAAAGCAAAAATGGGAATCATATCTGGAGATCTGATATCAACACAAATATCTTAATTTATGTTCTGAAGATGAACGAAAGTCTAATGGGTTTGAAACGACACAAGGGGGAATAATTAATGACAGGATTTAATTCTTTGGGTGAACTAACCCTTGAACAGCTATTTTTAACAGTGTTGGAAAATGTCTTGAATATTATCAGAAGCCTAAAAAAGTGGTTCTATTTTAATTTTAATTTTAAATTTTTATATAATATTTTATTCTTCTGTGTGTGTGTGTGTGTGTGTGTGTGTGTGTGTGTGTGTGTGTGTATGTGTGTGTGTGTGTGTTATGGCTAAACATGGCCAGGTCTGTTTCTCCATCACTGAAGCAAATGACACACTTCACATTTAGCTTGTATTACTTACATTAATAAGAAAGTGTCCACATTATTGGATGTTTTTGATAGGTGCTGCTGTTAGTCTGGGCTTTTGTTTTGATATTTTCTGTATTTATTTAATTCTATATTAAGCCATAAAATCAAAAGACAAAATAATATTTTGTTGAAAGAAAATGAAGCCGATTTAAGGACCATTGCAATGTTTTGATTTATTAATTACAAATAATTTTTGTATATTTTTATTTGGTTTTTTTTTTAGATTTTTTCCCCGACATTATTCTCAATATTAATTGTAATTATTGTGCAGTAAATAAATACTAGCATGAGCTGTAATTTTTTGTTTTTTATGTGTAATACTTTACCAAATTATTTTTCAATCCTATCATCGTTTGACGTATTTGTTTGTTTTTTTGCATTAAAGTTAATAATATCTTTACGGCCAATTTCTTAAGCTAATAAACATATGATTTCTTATTTCTTTGTTCTGATTTTGAAATGTAATGAGCTGCTAATGTTCTGGAAGGTTTTCATTCATTTCAATGAGAAAGAAATAGCTCTGAAACATTCTACAGATATTGTGTAGTATTGTAACGGAGACTCAGAGTCGTGCGGATCTATTTGCAGGCTTTTATTCTCAGAAGTTAACAGGCAATGATTATCAACAGCAAACAGAGATAATGCACACAAACCGGATGTCAGATCGTTGAACAGGCAGGGATCACAAGGGCAGGCAGCAAGTATCAGAATCCAGATAAACAGTCAAAAGTCATACACAGGTAACCCAGCACGGGAAAGAATGCGCAGTAGTATTGCCATAAGACGATAAGACTTCGCGAAATATCAGAGTCAGATCGCGCCTTATAAAGGCGAGTAAACAAGCCGCCCCTGAAGCGGATCTTCCGAGGTGCGCGGGTCAAAAAGGGTCCGGGTAGGAACTAATACTCGGGCGACAGTTCCCACTGCTGTCGGTCAGAGAGAGCCACAGAGGAGCCGGCGGTGACAAGTATCAAATATTCTCAAGTTATAAATAATAAACAAAGAATATTTTTGAACAAAAACATATATACTGGATTTTCCTGAAAAAAAAAAAAAAAATCAAGGGAAACAGCAAATGTGATCCAAAAATGAGAGGACTCAGAGTTTAATACATTTAATGGGAAAATATTAATAAACAAAAATATTGTACTGATTTAAAACAAATGTGTGTGTGTGTGTGTGTGTGTGTGTGTGTATATATATATTAGTGCTGTCGATGAATAATAAAAAACAAAATTGAATTAATCGCATGTGTTTCTTAAAAGTAAAGATCATATTAAAGATCATATTAAGGATAAAGGAGGAGGAGGAGGAGAAGAAGAAAAAGAAGAAGAAAAAGAAGGAGGAAAAAATGAGAAGGAGGAGGAGGAGAAGAAGAAGAAAAGGGAGGAGGAGAAGAAGAAAAAGAACGAGAACAAAAGGAGGAGAAGGAGAAGAAGAAAAAGAAGGATGAAAAATAATGAGAAGGAAAAGAAGGAGAAGAAGACGAAAAAGGAGGAGGAAAAATAATGAGAAGGAAAAGAAGGAGAAGAAGAAGAAAAAGGAGGAGGAAAAAAAGGAGAAGGAGAAGGAGGAGGAGGAGAAGAAGAAAAAGAAGGGGGAGGAGAAGGAGAAGAAAAGAAAAAGGAGGAGGAGAAGAAAAAGGAGGAAAAAAGGAGGAGGAGAAGAAGAAAAAAAGTAGAAGAAAAAGGAGGAGGAAAAAAAGGAGAAGGAGAAGAAGAAGGAGGAGGAGAAGAAGAAAAAGAAGAAGGGGGAGGAGAAGAAGAAAAAAGGAGGAGAAGGAGAAGAAAAAAAGAAGGAGGGGGAGGAGGAGGAGGAAAATAAGGAGAAGGTGAAAAATAATGAGAAGAAGAAGAAAAATGAGAAGGAGAAGAAAAATGTGTTTAATGTTTAATGTGACACAGAGACACTGAAGAGTTGTAATAAAGGTAAAACCCAGCGAGTAGAGGTAGAGTGAATGTTTGTGTGAATGTGTGTAAGTGTGTGAGTGTGTGTGTGTCAGAGACGCTGTAGAAGGACAGAGAGCCTCTCGACTCGTCCAGAAACACTCCTACTCTCTGACACCAGCCGTCAGGACGTGATATCTGAGTGGAGTTATTATTGTGATGAGCAATGATTCTCTGATCAGAGAAGTCCAGACTCCAGGAGTTCAGATTAGATCCAAACACACTGTCTCTCCCTCCTTTCCTCTTGATGTCTTTATAACACACTGATATATAAACATCTCCGCTGCACTCAATCTCCCAGAAACAGCGTCCAGTCAGAGTCTTTGAACACACAACCTGAGTCACATGATAAAATCTGTCTGGATGATCAGGATATGACTGACTCTGAGACACATTCGTCACCTTCCTGTTGTCTTCAGACAAAACGAGTCGAGTGTTTGCTGTGTTTGGGTCCAGTGTGAGATCCAAGGCGTCTGAACACAACACACACACACATTACAACACACACATTTACTACTGAACTACAAACAACACAACTGTGTGTGTGTTTAAGGACTTACATTTGCGTATTCCTGTTGTAATCATGACCTCTCCTCCGTGATCCACACTAAAACACACACACAGATTACACACACACACACACACACAAACACACAAACACACACAACAGCTGCATGAATGAATGTTCGGCAGAGAAGGATTCAAATAAAATAGATTAAAGATAAAATATTTTGTTTTCTTTCTTTTCAGCTGGAAGTGATTCACACAATAAATCTCAGAATAAAAGAGTTCAGAGACAAATATATTTCACGTTTCACGCATCAGATCTGCCACAAAAATGAAGAGGATCAGATCTTTTTCATTTTAATGGAAAAATATAGCTCATAAATATGTTATAAATATTGAATAGTATAATAAAATCCCCTCAAAATAGAAAACAGATATTAAAATGACTTTCCATGAAAAAAGCTCGTAAACTGTAGAAATATTGCAAAGTAACATAAAAGAACATTTTTATTAGCTGATGATTTTTTACATTAAATTAAATTAATCTCTGAGTTTGTTCATTATTGAGTCATACTTAATACATGAAGCTGTAAGTTTTTTTTTCTTTAAAAAAAAATTAATGTTACGTATTTTTGTTTAACAAAATTTTTTGGTAATTATTTTTGTTTTTTTTTGGGATATTTTACGATATTATGCAATATGTATACAATTTATATGAACTATTTTTCCATTAGAATAATTTGCCTTTTCATTTCTGGGACACGCTTGGTTCTTGAAATGCAAGCATGTTTTTTTCCTTTAAGAAAAATCAATGTAATATTTCTGTTCAATTAATTTTTTTATTATTATTCACAATTTTAAGGGGATTTTATGATACTTTTTATATTCATACAGTTTTAGCCTCTTCATGTTGAGGTTTTGCTTGCTACTGAACACAAATGAATGTTTGTTTGTTTTATCAGAAACATGTATGTGATTTATTTCCATTCAAAAACATATTTAATATTATTTTTTAAGAATTTTGAGGGGATTTTATAATACTATGCAATATTTATACAATTTATACCTTTTTTTAAAATTAAAGGTGTTGAGACTCTTAATTTTTTTGTAAAGCTTTATACTTGAAAACAATGTAATATTAAGTTTCTTAATTTTTGGGTCAAAATAGGGACTTGAAATATAAGTTTGAATATATTTTTGTTAAATGATTTTTATTATTATTATTTAGAATTTTGAGGGGATTTTAAGATACTTTACAATAATTATAATAGATTTTCTTTTATTATTTGTTTAAAAAAAATCTGTCAATATATATTTGTTCAATAATATTTTATTTAGAATTTTAAAGGATATTATATAATACTATGCAATATTTATACAATTCATATGATCTATTTGTCCATTAAAAATTCATTAAGTTCTAAGCCTATTAATTTTTGCGTTAATCTTGGTACCTGAAATTTTAATTTATAAAAAAAAGGAAAATTAATGTAATATATTTCTGTTTAATAATAATTGTTTTGTAATATTAATAATAATAATAATAATAATAATTTTGAGAAGATTTTATGATACGTTGCAATTTTTTTTAGCTTTTATAATCTTGTTTTTTAAATTAACACTAATGAGGCTCTTTGGGTCAAAATAGGAACTTCAGGAAAAAACAATGTAATATAAAATATTTGTAATCATTATATAGATTGTATCATAGTTTGCAAAATGTATATAGTTTTTATGAGCTTTTTTTCTATTAAAAAGATTTAAGCTCTGGGCCTCTTCATTTCTGCGTCACACTTAAAGCATTTTTTTAAAGCAAAAACAATGTAATATTTCTGTTCAATATTATTTTTGTTATTATTATTTACTATTGTGAGAAGATTTTATGATATTTTGCTATATTTGTATAGTTTTTATAAGCCTTTTTTTCATTAAAAATAATTAAGTTCTGAGCCTCTTCATTTTTAGGTTGCTTGGGTTTTTTGTTTGTTTGTTTGTTTGTTGCTGCTTTTTTCAGTTTAGTCAGTGTAGTTTATTTCTATTCAATTACATTTTTTAATGCAGAGATTACTTTGATTACTATTATTGCGATTTTTGAGAGGATTTTATGATACTTTGCAATAATTATAATTCACGAGATCACACTTACAAATAATAAGACAAGTATAAACTAAGTGTGTTTGGCATGCTGCACAGGGAGAGGACTCAGGGCACAGGGTTTATGCTCTCTTCCTCGCGTGGAGCAAACAGAGCTCGGTGTCTGACCCGGTTCCCTGAGCACTCTTCCTGGAGGATAGTAAACACAGAGTGGAGTTAGAGGAGGCGGAGGTGTGCAAAGAGAGAGATACTGAGGTAAGGATCTTGTACTATTTATAGAAGACCTATCTAACTCTGATAGGATGATGATAGGATTAGGGAATGCAGAGCCAGCCGTGTTAATTATCTGTCATCTCTCATGTTTGTGTTAATCTTGGTACTTCAAATGCAAGTTTTTTTAAGGAGAATCAATGTAACAATCTATGTAGAATATTTCTGTTTAGTTTTTTTTTTTACTGACACCTTGCAATATTTATTTAGCTTTTCTTATTTATTTTTTCAATACTTATTGTGAACAAATGCAACATAATGAATAAAAAAGTGCTCAATCTCCAAATTCATAAGCTTGTCTTTTTAAATCTGAATATGCTCTGAGTAGCAAATGAAACTGCAACAGTTTTTTTCCCAGAAGATTATTTTAACTACAATGTTTTCCTTTGATTCTCCACCTACTGCAGCAATTAACTATAGCACAACTGCTGTTTGTGCTTTTATACATTCTCCTGATTACTTGTGGAAGCTTGGAAGTCGAGTGGATAAGAGCCAAAAATGTGTTTGTTCAATAAACATGAATCTTTGCTGCATATAATTATTATTGTTAAACTTACTTGAGTTTGTCCAGATGTGTGAGTGTTTGAGAGAGTAGCTTCACTCCTGAATCTCCTGGATGATTGTAGCTCAGGTCCAGCTCTCTCAGGTGGGAGGGGTTTGAACTCAGAGCTGAAGCCAGAGCAGCACAACCTTCTGCTGTCACCGAACAATGAGATAACCTACAACAACAGAAAGTGGTCTTAAAATCAGATGATTTAAAAGGATTTAAAACAAATCTAGAGATTGATGCATAAGAGGCTCTTCAGGGTGGGGGGAGGAGGGCGTCTATGTGCCCCTGAACCGTGATTTAACCAAGAGATATACAGTACACATTGCATTCCCTTACAGTTCTGTCAGTTTGACGCTTTGCTCCTCTGTTCTTATTATAAGAAGCTCTTTTACTTCTTTTTCGGACTAGCTGTTTGGAATCAAGGTAAAGATGATATACAGGATCGGGCACTGATCACTATAACATCATATTTCTGCTTGAACACAGCTCAGAATATTTTGTCATTTTTGTCAAGTATGTTTATAAAAAAAAGACAGAGAATGGGAGGTTAAAATCTATCTTGAATTTGCTTTGTTGAAAAAAAATAGATGGAAATACAAAGGTCAGTCAATAGAAAGGTTTGGGCTTGAAGTATTGATTTGGAGAGGAGGGGCTCTTGGAGTAAAAAAGGTTGACAACCATTTTTTTGGTAAATACAAGCACAGTTTTATGGGGTACATTATTTATTATATATATATAGTTCATCAATATTTACTCAATAATTTTCATATTCTAGTCGGATTCTAGATTCAACTAGGGCTTTAAACAAATTGAGCATGCTTACTTCGTGACCTTCCATATCAACTTTGTAAACCTATCAAATTGCCATCTTTGCTTGTCCAAGTAAATACTTTAGAAAAGTACAAATCTATTTCTTATTACGAGAATATTCATACCCATACACAAACATCATTTTAGAAAATTATTTAACAGATTAAAAATTCCATCTATAATATTGAACCCAGGAAATAATTTACAACATTCCCAAAAAATATGAAAAACAGTCTTAGATTTTTGACAGACAGCACAAAGATAAGAATCTGAAAGTTTACATTTAAACAAAAACCCTTTTGTAGCTGAAGAACAACACAAAATTACTCCTGTGAGTCACCAGACCTCTTTGGAAGAGGATTTTTATACAAGGAACACCAAGAAGGTGATTTATTTTCAGATAAAGAGAAATAGGTTTTTCATTTTGTATCTCTTCTCTCGCTTTGTTGTCTAAGGAAAGGAAACCTTGTAAACCTTTGAAGGACAACAACATATTTGCATTACCACCGTTATCGTTTTTATGCTGGTCTATCTTTGGAGTTACGTACAATTCTCAGGGGTTAAAGTAAAAAAACCTCCTGAGCCTGAACTTTTTTGGGGGGGAGTTTTTTATTTGAAGGACTTACGGTTACAGGTGTTGGGGGTTCAAATAAGTTAAATGAATAATAAGCCAAGCACAGGTTCTGAAAAAATACTGTATTGAGATTTGT
>JAUMHG010000281.1:228397-240570 GCA_032359395.1 Enteromius anoplus
TGTCCTCATAAATCACCTTCATATTGTAATACCTGTGTCATACCCATGTCATTATACACATTTGTGTCCTCATAAACCCGCACACACACACACACTCTTATACTACACTTAACAAACACTAACACACACACACGCACACACACTCTCTTATACTCTTATACTACACCTAACAAACACACACTCAAAACACACCAAATTCATACAATATATGAGAGAAAAGAGAGATTTTTTTCCGTGGTCTCAGGTGATTGATAGCGGCTCTGTGGTGAAGCTTGGGATACAGGATCTCAATGAAGTCCCAGCTGATCTCGCCGGTCTCCTCGAACCCGTCCTGGACCTCCAGCTCCGCCTCAAGCTGCTGTCCAGACCTCAGGTCCTGCAGCGCATGGCTGCGCTCGCGCTGGGGTCAGAGGTCAGGGTCATCTGGAGCCGCAGCCAATCAGAGGTGGCCGAAGCAGAGCTTCGTTACCGAGGGCCGCTGACGAGGGGCAGCTCCGCCGTTTATTTTGGGGTCCAGCTCAAAGTGAGTTTGAATCAACAATACTCAGAGAAAAACATTTGCTTAATCTGTATTTTATTATCTTGTTTTACTCTTCGAAATTCATTTTAGGTCAATATATATATTAGTTTTAAGCATGAGTTAAGTAATGAAAAAATAATGATAAAGTGCATAATAATAATAATGTGTTTAATAATAAATATATTTAGCAAAGTTTGTTGAAAACGCAAAACCACTATTTTAAAAGAAACAAAAAGAAATAAGGAGTTATAACAAAGTATTTCTAAAATATTTTTTCAAGATATCAGTTAAATATCAATAATTAAATGTGCAATAATGTAGTATTCATGAATTATTTATAAAATGTTTTTATTATGACTGCATATTAATTAAATATGGACAAGGCAAGTTTATTTATATTGCACGTTACAATAATTATTCACAATGCTTTACATAAAAGAAAAACTAATAATCATATAAATCATACACAAATAACCGTGTGTAAAATAAATATGTATATTACTAAATGTTATTAAAGATTACATATCTCTTCTCCTAAAATATTTATTATTATGTATTAATGAATTATAAATTAAGTGATTACGCGCTTTCATTAAAATATTTAATGGACTAATGTGTCTCTGGAGCACAGGAAGCAGTCATCAGCAGCATCTGTAGCAGTAGCCAACAATACACTGTATTATGTGTGTGTGACGTCTCTCTCTCTGTCAGGGCTGGGCGGCAGGCCGGGGGAAGTGTAACGGCAGCTATAAGGGTCATCACCTGTTCGTGTGTCCAGAGGGCTGTGGTCTGTTTCTGCCGGTCAGTGAGCTGGTGCTCCCGCGCTCGTCCAGCGTCAATGTCCTGTCCCGTGCCGCTGAGTCCAGCCCGCAGCCGCTCGCCCTCGGTCAGAGAGTCTGCTTCGCACAGGACCAGAGCGTCCACAGAGGGACCGTCCAGTTCTGTGGGCCCCTGCCCAGCCGGGCCCCGGCCCCGCTCTACGTGGGAGTACTGCTGGTCAGTTCTGGATTCCCGAGGTCAGTGTGAAGTTTGAGGCAGAAAAGTTACTCTATGTTTAATGTGTGTGTGTATTTAGGATCATCCAGGAGGATCATGGGATGGGTATTATAAAAACACCAAGCTGTGCTCCATCCCTTCACCTGAGTTTGGAGCTCTACTTCCGCTCTCTAAAGTGACCGCAGGTAACGTTTCTGCATCGCCTCAAAACCAGTTCCACACCAGAAAATGAGTGTGTTTTGCTGTCCTCCTGCTAGTACCGGAATATCAGAAGTGATACCTGCTGTGTGAAAGAGTGTTGTTTTGACTGTATGTGTGTGTGATGTGTTTTGTTGTACAGAGTGTAGATCTGAGCGATCTCCTCTGTCTGCGACAAGTCCTAAAGCGCTCCCTAAAGTCCCTCTGCTGCCAGTCCCCAGTAAAGTGGCCCCGCAGCCGTCCTCGTCCAGCAGAGATCCGCCCCCGTCCAGAGAACCGCCTGCGTCCAGCAGAGATCCGCCCTCGTCCAGAGAGCCATCCTTGACCCCGCCGAAGCGTCCTCTGATCCAGCCCTTGATGCTGGAAACGGCCAGAAGGGCCCTGCTGCCTCCGTCCTCCTCCGGCCCCCGACCGGCTCTGAGACCTCCTCCTCCTCCTCTCAGCTCCGCCAAACCTGCTCTGCTGCCGCCCACCAGCCCCCAGGCCTCGCCCACCGACCCGACACGCTCCTCCAACGGCTTCCACAACCTGCCGTCTCCAGCGGGGGCGGAGCCTGGGCCCTGGCTGGAGGTGGGCTCTATGGTGGAGGTGAATGACCCGCCCCTCTTTGGAGTCATTCGATGGATCGGTCAAATCAACAACATCCCAGAGCCAGTGGCGGGAATAGAGCTGGTACACACGCCTCTAATCATAATACCATAAAAATAAGTGTTATTAATTCTGTTACTGTCTTAATAGAAGCAGAAATGGCATTAAAAACCCGTATCGTACATGTGTCTGTGAAATATATTTCTATATTCCTAAAATGTAGAACTAAATGTAATTAAAGGATGTCACTTAATTGATTTAATACGTATGTTTGTCTGTGGTCAGGATCAGGAGCTGTCTGCTGCGACCGATGGCAGTTATCTGGGCGAGCGCTACTTCCGCTGCACCGCTAATAAAGGGCTGTTCGTCAAGCTGAAGAACTGCAGACGAGACTCCAGGTTCCCCGAGCCCGAGCTGCCCATCAATCAGGTGGATCGCTGTAACTCCATCGGTGAGGAGAGCTCCAGACAGAACAGAGTGTATAATATCTCATGACGTGTATTATTACAGCAAACGTGTTGCAGGAATACCGTCTTAGTCGCACGAGTGTAGAGCATGTGTGTGTGTGTTCCAGCGTTTGCTAACTGGAGCAGTAAGCGTGTTGAGGAGCACACACCTCCTCTGTCCGGTCCAGATGCCCGGCTGACCTATGAGGGCTTCAAGAAGGGCATCCAGGGTCACCTCAACTCCTGCTACCTGGATGCTTCTCTCTTCAGGTGCATGCACCCGTCTGACGGATTCATACGTGAATATATCATCTTTCTATTGATGTCTGGCTCATGATAAGACAATAATCTGTGGGAGCAAAACCATCTAAATCACCTTTAAGGTTTTTCAAATGAAGTTCTTAGTAATGATCAGAAATGAAGTTTTGAAATATTTAAATGTAGGAAGTTTACAGAATATCTTTATATCCTGATATAATATCCCAAAGTAATATTGGCTGTTGCTACAAATACTTATGCCTTTGACTTGCTCATCTGTGTGTGTGTGTTTCAGCATGTTCTCGTGCTGCAGCTCGTTTGATTGGCTGCTGTTTTGGCCGACAGCAGCTCAGAACAATCCCATCAGTCAAAGCGCTCAGGATCTGCTGCGCTGCGAGATCGTCAACCCTCTGAGGAGGTAAAGCACACACACACACACACACACACACATTCAAATACATGACTTCTCCAGTCACTGTAGCAGTGAGAGATGTTCAGTTCTGTGTGTGTGTGTGTGTGTGTCCTGCAGGTATGGATATGTGTGTGCCAGTAAAACCATGGCCTTACGCAAACTACTGAAAGCAGAAACGGCGGACTCAGGATTTACCAACGAGGAGAAAGGTGTGTGTGTGCGTGTGAGTGTGAGTGTGAGCGCTTCCTCAGCAATTCCTGAATAGAATGATGATTGATGTTTGGATGTTTTTCTGCATTTTGTTTTGAAGAATCAGTAACTGCTCATCACCATTTCTTTGTCTGTCTGTCTGTGTGTGTGTGTGTGTGTGTCTGTGTGTGTGTGTGTGTGTTCAGATCCAGAGGAATTCCTCAACCAGCTTTTCCTGCTTCTCCGGGTCGAGCCTCTGCTGAAGATCAGGTGTGTTCTGAAGCATTAGTCAGTGTTAAACACACACTCTGTGTGCAGTTCAGCTTATCTTGACATGTTTGTGTGTTTAGTTAGGGTTAGTAGCACTGAGCAGAAACGTGCCCGGTGTCTTTTCAGACCAGATATTTCCTGCCGTTTGTCTGTCATTCTTCTTTCCTCGGCTGAAGCTGGTTGTATTTGTGATTCTTAGCCTGCTCTCAGAGACTGTGCTCACACGTTCTGTATCTGCTCCTGACACAGCGTGCGGGAAGGCTCCGGTTACTGACAGAACCTCTCTGAGCTGACTTATACAGCGGTCAGCTGGACTTCCTGCTGGACTGAAGAGTCATTGGTTTGTGCAGCTACACAAACGTGAATAAACCCGCTTCAGTTCAGAGTAAAGCAGGAGGTTTGCTCTCTTATAACAGAACCAAGGTCTGAAACCAGAGCGTTTTTCAGGATCTACAGCTGGCTAGGAATAGCTGTTAGTGATTTCGATCTGTCGTATATGGTTTTAATGTATTTGTTAACAGTAACCTTGACTTGTGTTTGTGTGTGTGTGTGTGTGCAGGTCTGCGAGTCAGAAGGCGCAGGAGTGTTTCATCTATCAGCTCTTTCCTCCGTCGGTGTCTCCGGGGTCTCCCGCTCTCTCTCCGCTCATGTCTCCGGGGCTGCTGCGTGTGTCCAGCGTCCAGACACTGCTCGAGTCCTCCTTCATGCACTCGGGACTCAAGCTCACCGAGGTGACCACACACACACACACCTGATCATCAGAGTGTGAGACACACAGACGCTCATGTTGTTTTCTCCAGGCTCCGTCTTGTTTGCCGCTCCTGATGCCCAGATTCGGGAAAGAGTTCAAGATGTTTGATGCCATTGTGCCCTCTCTGAGCCTCGACATCACAGACCTTCTGGACGAGAGTAATCATCGCATCATTCATTCTTTCTTATTTTTTACATTTCAACATTGTCATTATGCATCTTTTACTTATAAATATTTAAAAAGAAAATAATGAAAATTTTGTATTTTTTCTTTGTATTAAAATGTATTTTAAATTTCTTAATTAACTTCGCACACACACACACTCTCACACGTATGTATGATTTTTAACATCTTTGTTGTGTGTGTGTAGCTCTGCGTCAGTGCAGTATCTGTCAGTCAGTGGCGCAGTGGGAGTGTCTGCAGTGTTATGAGGATGTTGACATCACACCTGGACAGTTAAAACAGTACTGCAACACCTGTAACACGCAGGTAACGCACTCCATCACACACACTACCACACTCTAGGGGTGTGCAGAATATCAGTGAGAATATTGTACTTTTGTTTTAATGATGACAGATTTGACATTATCAAGTAAATCTCAGAATCCCACTCTCTCTCTCTCTCTCTCTCTGTGTCAGGTTCACACTCATAAGAAGCGTCAGACACACCGGCCGCTGGAGGTGCGGGGACCCAGGGGCTGCTGGGAAGGGCCAGTTCAAGGGGCCCGGCAGCTGATGGATCTGTTTGCCGTCACCTGCATCGAGACCAGCCACTACGTCAGCTTCGTCAAATACGGCCCCGGGGCCACAGACTGGCTCTTCTTCGACAGCATGGCTGACCGAGAGGGTAAACGCTCGTCACTGTAGTCCTGTTTAAAGAGGTCACATGATGCTGCTGAAAAGAACATTATTTTGAGTATTTGGAGGCACCAGACACTCTAGTCAGCTTACACTGCTCTGCTAGGAACCAGTCTTACCTGGCATAAGATCGAGGGAGATTTGGTTTTGTCTGGTCTTCACTCTAAGGTTTAGATTCCATTTGAATAGCTTTTTATATTTATATATATTTGCAACAGTTCAATTAATTAATCCCATTTTATTATTATCATTTTGTCTGTTTTGAATATTTTAATGCCTAGTGGACTGAAATGTCTGTGGCCTGAGTATTGAGTAATCCATTTCTTTCTGTGTGTGTGTGTGCAGGAGGGGAGAACGGCTTTAACGTGCCGCAGGTGCGCTCGTGTCCAGAGGTGTCTCGGTATCTGAGTCTGTCTGCGGAGGAAGTCTCTCGTCTGGACGCCGCGTCGCTCAGAGATCCTGTCCGTCGTTTACTGTGTGACTCTTACATGTGTCTCTATCACTGCCCACAGCTCTCGCTCTACAAATAACCCACGCCACGCCGCAGAGCGAGGAAACACGGCTCTGTAAATACTGATGTTTGAAAAGAGTTTTTAACAGAATGCTGTCTATGTTTATGTATGCTTACAGATGTAAAGGTTTAATTTTATAAAAAAAGAAACCGTATCCTTGTGTGTTGAGTTCCTTTTGATGAGCATTGAACTAATCAAACGTAAAAAATAATAATTAAAAAAACTGTTTTAGAGAGGAAGTATTGAAATAAAAATTCACAGTTTTGTCATAATAATACAAATTTAAGTAAGAATATTAATAATAATTAAAAGTTGTTATGGTAATTTATTTTAATAAAATCTAGGGTTAGACTCAACATACGGCTGGTCGTGATATACATTTTATTTTACTTTATTATTTAAATGCCAAGGTACCAAAGACAAAAGTACATACATAGCAATAAAAACCCCTTAGCAAACGTTTTAACTGAAAAAATGATATAATTGATATTTATTTTGAGTTCAGCCGGCAGCCTTTTCTCTGACGTCATATGCTGGGGACGGAAGTGCTGTCTGCTTGACGTCATCTGCGGGTTCCTGTCCGCAGAGCAGCAGAAGGGATTCTGACATTGCGTTATTATTTCAATGAATCGCTAAATCTTAATCAGTCCGATCATTTGCAGCATCAGACGAACATTACTCGTGTGGTTAACGGCTGACCGAAGCGCGGGAACGGTGAGGCGATCATTCCTGTAAGTTAACACATTAATATGCTCACGGTGTTCACGGATTCAAGAGCTGAGGCCGATTTATAGGTTTAGGCATATTAATGTGCATGTATATGGTGGTTTTCATTCCTCAATCATTTTATAAATGTGAAATCGGATTGAGAAAGCCTCGTTCTGTCCGTGTTTACCGACAGACTGTCATTAATAAAGATCTAATTGTAATAGAATACATGAAGACAGGAGGACAGGTCACACATGAAGAAGAACGAGTCTGAAACGAAGACGTTGTGTAATAATAAATACAATGTATTCATCTTAGGATCAGAATATGTAAATATTAAGTGAAACGTCTTCAAATCTGGCTTCTTTTTAATGCCTAAATTCAATGTTATTCATCGATAAGCATACCTAATGAATTAAAATCATGAAACACGTACAATTTAACATCAATTTATTAAAGGTTCAACACAAAATTAGTTCCCTATGAGATATTTTATATTTTCTCACCATATGTTTTATCAGATGAAGGCATAAAACATTAATTCCATTATTTTTTACCATTTCATATCACAATCATTTTAAGTGAATGTACAATATTTTGAGGTAAGTGGTTGCAATTAAATAAGTTTACCTGCAGTTAAATGAACAAATGTAGCTAAAATAAATCACTTGCCATAAAAAGTGTGTGTGTGCGCTTTTATTTTTAATTGGATTGAGAGAATGTAATTTTGTCCACGTTCACAGTGCAGTAAGATGTTATCCTAATAATAATTCTGTTATAACGGTCGATAAACACTTCGAGTCAGAGATGTTCGTTTGAGAATGATCAGTGTTCTCATGTGTTTGTGTTCAGCTGACTGAGGCGGAGGTCAGGTGCGATGACATCACAGGGGGGCGGGGCTCTGGTCACGAGGGGCGGGGCCACCACCAAGAGGATGAAGTGGTCTCTGGAGCTGAGTCTGGGCAACAGCAGGTGCTGCTTCCGTCTGACCTCGCTAACACCGCTATCGAGCTCCGCTGACCTGCTTCTTTGTGCTTCTCCGCAGGAGCCGTGGAGACCGGCAGAGCAAGGACGGAGACGTCATGTATCCGATAGGATACTCGGATAAACCGGTCCCGGACACCAGCGTGCAGGAGGCTGACCGCAATCTGGTGGAGAAGGTGAAACCCTCTCCGCACCTCAGTTGATCATGTGGAGCACACATTTATAGTTCGAGTTAAAGCTTTTGACTCTTTAGGAAGCTGTTATGTTTACAGCTGTTCCTCTGAAAAATAATGCTCCAGCCAGTAGTACTGGTCTGAATGAGACCTCTAGCTGTCAATCTAACACACATGTGCATCAGTAGAGTAACAGGAGGAATGGAAATGAATGGTATGCCATCTGTGTGTGTGCAGAGGTGCTGGGATGTGGCGTTGGGTCCGCTCAAGCAGATTCCCATGAACCTCTTCATCATGTACATGTCTGGAAACACCATCTCCATCTTCCCCATCATGATGGTGTGTATGATGGCCTGGAGACCCATACAAGCTCTCATGTCCATGTCAGCCAGTGAGTAACACACGCACACACACACACATTCACTCACAGAAACACACTCTTAAACTCACTCACACACACACACACTCTCAGCCTCAACACTCTCACACAAACACACACACTCTCACACACATTGCGTTACTTTCGTCTTACTGGTCAAATCTGGGCAGGGCTTGCTTGTTTGTTTTTAACAGAAAGAAATTCCTCTTTTCTGAATGTGAAAGCCCTTTCACAACAAGCGTGAGCCGAACCCCTCTCAGGCTGAAGGGAATGTAGACGTCTGGCCAGGAGAGAGCAGCTCTAACTAATCACATGAAGATTATGATGCTGGAGAGGAAAGGTCAACACTATTCAGAAATGTGTGATTATTTCTCAGTGGATCATCAAAGATCAGCAACAAAAACACTGATTAATAATAATAAGTTCACACACAACACTCTGCACTTACTCCTGATTTCTCTCAACATGGCAACCCTACAGCTGTCAGTCAGTACAGCAGAAACCTTAGATATCTCCCTCCAAATTAAGAAGTGTGTGTGTGTGTGTGTCTCTGTGTGTGTGAAGCGTTTAAGCTGCTGGAGAGCTCCAGTCAGCAGTGGCTCCAGGGTCTGGTGTATCTGGTCGGGAATCTGCTGGGATCCGCTCTGGCCATCTACAAGTGTCAGTCGATGGGGCTCCTCCCGACGCACTCGTCTGATTGGCTGGCCTTCATAGAGCCGCCTCAGGTGCGTGAATAATTCATGAGTTTGTGTTTGTGTGTGCTTTAACATTCCTCTCACTCCTTTCTGTTTGTTTTCTACACAGAGACTGGAGATCATGGGCGGAGGGATGGTCATGTGACCCACTCACTCATTTAACCCCACCCGTGCTGTTTAATAAGTTATACTGATGATTTATGATGACGCCGCTGTGTTTTGTTTTGTTCTGTGGTTTGATTCAGATTAATAAAGTTTGTTTAACAGTTTTCTGCTTTGTACTGGATACATGGACATGACCTTTTACACACTTCTGCATTAAACACCCATCAGTGTTCAGCAGAAATTTATATTTACTTCACGTCAAATGTAAACAATAAGGATATTTAATTCACATTATTATTGTTTTAGCTTCATTTGAAGGATGGATATTTTAAAGATATATGCATATATTTACATTGCTGGCGTATATTAAAGATATTTATAAATAATAATATAAAACTATAAAATGGGCTTTTTAATGTTTACATTAAAATTTCAGTTAGGAGATAAAACAACAAGGTTATATAAACCTATTTTAGAATATATATTTATACATTAAGTGATATTAAAGACATTTCTTTATAAATATAGAAAATATTTTTAATGTATCTAATAGACATTGTAAATATGAAACATTAAGGGGCAGTTTCCTGAACGGGGTTTAAGACTAGTCCTAGATTGAAATAAATGTCAAGAGCTGTCTAAAGTGGAAAAGGCTTGCACTGAGATATCTTAAAATACATCATTGCCATTGTTTGGTCTTAAAATGCTCACAGATAATGCGTTTTTTTAAGACACGTCTCTAAATAGTTCTAAAATGTCCTACATTAGCAAAGGTCTAGTCCTGAATTAATCTAATTCCTATCTGGCCCTACATGCTTATATTTAGAAATATTGTCATGAATGATTAGGTGAAATTATGTTTACACACGTGTCTGGGTCATATTCAGTCTTGAATTTAAAAGAGACATGTTTCTACAGAAACAGTGTATTATTCATTTTTGGGAAGTTCATGGAGTCTTTTCGTCTGAAATGCAAATGTAAAAAATATATTTTTCATATTAATATTTATTTTAATATATTTTAGCTTAAGGATACAACAAGATTTTACAGGCATTATGATTTATGTTGATGTTCAAAACGTAAAACATATTAAATACCCATTTCTACATAAAGAGTGAATTATTCATCAACAATGTTTAGATGAAGCTAAAATCTTTATCATATTTCCCTTCAAAAGGAAATGGGAAAACAATACGATTTATTGTCATGTAAAACTTTAGGCTAAAGGAAATATAAAGATGTGCTAAAGACATGTATATATTTTAAAAATGTTATATATTAAAGTGAGTTATTCTCAGTTCGGAAGCTTCTGTTGATGATCAGTTGATCTCTGCTTTAGTTTATAGGAGATGAACCAGCGTCAGGACGTCACACTGAGCTGGACGGACCTGTTCCTCTGATGTGTGTGAGATCTCCAGCTCTGACAGATGTGTGTGAGCTCGCAGTTTCTGTCTGAACGCTGGAGAATAGCATCTCCACCCAGAGAACCAGAAGATCTGCTCAGACGGGTTTCTCTCAACACACACACACACTGAGAGTCAATGAACCAGCTGACGTCTCCTTAGACTTCTCTTCCAGGAAATCTTGATTTATACAGTCACATACAGCATACAATCACTGTGGTCATGTTTATCCTTGAAATATGGTATCTTTCAGCATGCCAGAGTATTGATATTTTTCATCCCTGATTGCTCACTGGGCATTTAAACAGATATTCAGATGATAAAGTTTAATGCATGATTTCTCTGTTTTTACATTTCTTCCACAATGCGCCTAGTTCAACAGGCTAGTTTAATTTAGATTAAGAAAGAAAGGAAACATTGAGATTATTATTTTACTGATTTGTTCCTATTCTTGCAGAAGAAAAAAGAATAACACAAAAATGGACAGCGTAAAAAATAAAGTTCTGATAAAGTTGGGCGGGGTCAAGCTGATTGTTGTGCGTTTGGTGGGCGGGGCTTCACTGAAGGTTGTGTGTATAGGGGGCGGGGTTCCGCGTGTAACTCTTCAGCTTCTCTAAATAAAGTTCGTGTGCTCTGACCGTTCCCGGAGGTCCAACGCGTTTAGTTCCGTTTTACTGCTGTTTTTTTTTTTTTTTTTACCAGATGGGGTACTCTTGAAGTTTTCTTTTAGCATCACCGCCATCTTAACTTTTTATTCACTCATTTATTCCGGAGTCGTTCTCCGGGAACGCGCTGTCTCTCGCCAGGCTGTGATTTATTATTATCGGTGTACAGAAGTTCCTCGGCGATCATGTGGAAGGAGCAGCCACACACTCCGCACCCGTTCGTTCATGAAGTCCATCTAACAGCAGCTCGGCGGATCCAGGTAAGATCACCGTTCGTCTCCTGCGCCATGCGTTCGTCTGCGCGAGTGATGCACGAGCGAGAGCTGGACCCGACGTCAGCTAACATATGTTCTGCAAAAATCACCATGGTAACAGAGGTTTCCGGACAAAACTTACTGTCACTCCGTGCTCGAGTAAAACTGTACAAATACGGTCTGATCAAGTGCTGTCGTTCGCTGTTGAAAAGCCCGGCTATTCGCCGAAAGACTTAGCGAAACTGTTTTGTATTGAACGCAGAAGATAAACCCGAGCGTTACCCGACAGACACCAGCGAACTGTACTGAGACGCTACATGCAACGAGGAACAGTTTATACACTTTTGTACCAAATATCCCAAACTATATACGAGTGTCCTTTCGTCAAGTATGTCAGGGGATGGATTGTATGAAAATAATATCTATTTTTGCTTTAAATGTTCTGCATAACAAAACTAGCCTGTGTAACCTGCGCCTTGTTTTTGGTCAAGGATTCATAACTGCAACCGAATTGTAGTAAAATCATATTTGTGTGTGTGTTTGTCATTTTGCCCCATTTTAAAGTCCCATAACTTAGTAAGTTTTTATGCTGTATCTATTATCACTTAGGAAAATAAACTAAACCGATAACCATGGGTCTAGTTCACCCATGTTAACTACAAATTAACCATTGTGCTGCCACTAGATGTAGTTTAACCGCGGGGTTTGTTATAAAACTAAAACTAAAAACTAAAACTCTGGAACAATTTACCAAATACTGTTCGGGAGGCGGGCACACTCTGTCAGTTTAAATCTAGATTAAAGACCCA
>JAUMHG010000281.1:250136-270619 GCA_032359395.1 Enteromius anoplus
TTGATAATGTTCAGTGCTTTGCTACAATCTGTATTGTTAAAAGCGCTATAGAAATAAAAGTGACTTGACTTGACTTCCAGACAGGTGAGCAGAGGTCTGTGAGTGTTGATAAGGTCATGTTTGTTTCGTACAGGAGCGTTTCTGGCCGGTGTCCCCGTCCAGCCCGTGCTGCTCCACTATCCCAGAGAACCGGTGAGTCTGAGCGCATGCCTGCCGCGGATAAAATTAGCCGCGTTTATGTAAGCTCTGGATGAGTGTGTATGATCAGGACAGTCATCTGAGCTGCTGAACATAAACCATTATAACCCGTCCCATCACAAACACTTTAAATGTGTTCACAGGACACGGTTCGCTGGACCTGGAAAGGGGTGACATGGTGAGGAGCGATAGTTTTTTCTGTTAATAATTGATTATCAGTAATGAAGTAATTCTCCTAAACCCAGCTGTGTGTGTGTGTGTGTGTGTAGGCTCGGCGCTCTGTGGCACACCACCTCTCAGATCTACACCAGTGTCACTGTGGAGGTGGGCCATTCAAACGATTTACACCAGCCGCAGCCAATCACGTCCAGCGCTGCTTCAGCCTCCACCAATAGAATTGCTCTCAGTAACCCTTCTTTGCTCTGATTGGTTGCAGTTCCTGCCCGTCTACACGCCGTCGCAGGACGAGAAGCAGAACCCCGAGTTATACGCAGAGAGCGTGCAGAGAGTCATGGCCGAGTAAGTCATGAAGATTTATAATGTTTTATACTAATTTGTTTAAAACTCATTTAATACCAAAAAAGGACAGATGTGCATTATATTTTAATATTTAGCTAATTTTCTAATTTTTTGTAATTTTGTTATTTGTGTTTGTCTTTTTTGTTGTTGCTTTTTTTATAATTTTTTTGTTTGTTTGTTTGTTTTCTCCAAAACATATCCAGTTCATGAAGTTTGATGTTTTTCATCTGATATTTACTGTATTTAAAAAATAATAATTCTAATAATAATGAGTAGTTTTAATTAATTTAAAGGATAGCAGTACTCCTGTTTCACCTGATTTTAGGGCGGACAGATAATAATATGGTTTAGACTCATTCCCAACATCACACACACATTCTTTGATTAAGTTATTAATACATCAATTTTATGAAGCTGTAATTAATATTATTTGATTAAGCGTTATTGAGATGTCGTGTGTTTTCTCGCAGAGCTCTGGGTGTTCCTGCCACGGACTATGTGATGGAGGGACGTTTTCCTGTGAAGAAACTGGGAAACCTCTCACTTCCCCTGGAGCCTCCGGCACAGGAAACACTCCGACTGCTCCGTGAACACGGGTGTGTGTGTGTGTGTGTGTGTGTTTAGTATCTCTCCACCTGCTGGTCTCACTCTCTCTGGTTCTTCTTCAGTCTCACTAGCGCTCACGGGGAGGCGGTGATGAACCAGATGATTGACAGCTGTCAGTCAGGCGAGAGCACCGTGGTAACGGTGGATCACCTGACGGCTCTTCTGGGGCTGAAGGACAGACAGACGGCTGTGAAGATCTGCTCACTTTACTCAAAGGTAAACGCAGTGTGAGACGTTCATCATTTATCACCCTCGTGAAGCGTAGATCCGCAGGGGCAAATATGACAAAACAGAGCACCATAAAATCATTAATCACTAACAGCATCATAAAAACCCTGCATTCAGATCCACTGCAGTCACACCATCGTTTAGAGAGCTCTGGTTTAAAGGGACAGTGCGCCTAAAAATCGAATTACTCCCTTTTGTTTTTCTAAACCTGTATATGAATGTTTCTTCTGTTTAACACAAAAGAAGACGTTTTAAAGAGTGTCAGTATTGGCAGCAGCAGTGAGGTTTTAAATACGGCTGATAAACGAGTGTGTTTGTGCCGCTTTTTTAGTTCAAAAGTCAATTATCTAATGCTTCCAAAAAATGTCTGGAAAACAGCAGAAGTGAGTTTTTGTGTTGGTGTGTGTGTGTTCAGGACGATACGGTGGATCTGAGGCAGGTCTGTTTGAGTGTTTCTGCTGTGTCGGGGTTCAGGAGTCTGGAGTCTCTCATACACACTGCGTTCACGGTGAGTGTGTGTGTGTGTGTGTGTGTGTTGATGGGTGTGTGCCATGTTATCAACTCATATATTATGTAAGTTGTTTGTTCTGCCTGAGGTGTTGACATACACAACTGTTTTACAAAAAGTACTGAGAAAGAATTTACAGACAAGGCCTGAAATGAACAGGGCCGAGCATCAGGCGGAGTAAACCAGTGATGTGATTCTATACCTGTGCAGTCAGGTGTGTTTGAGAGTGTTCATTTACACACACACAGCTCATGAACAGCTCTGAACTTGAAGTCGGCTGTAAAATGTTTGAAAACACAACATCCGCCAAACAGCTTACATTTGTAATAGAATAACTGTAAATTGGTGAAGCTCCTCCGGTCACCACAGGTCTGCCAGAAAGTGCATCCCTCAGGAGAGTTTAAATGCTGATTTTATGAGCGTGTGTGTGTTGGCAGTGGTTCGACGCAGACCAGGATGGGTTACTGAGCGCAGACGATCTCTCGGGCCTGATGGGGGCGCTGGTGGGTGTCCCGCAGTACTTTATCACAGAGATGTACTCAGTGCTGACCACCAGGGGGCGACCCACTGAAGGTAAAATCACTGCCTAGAGCGGGTGTGTGATATTTATCATCTACAGTGATGTTTTAATAGTTATTTTAACAATATACACGCTTATATTATCTTGTAAATCATATACTATGTAAGATTTAAATCTTGAGAGTCTAAAAACTTTCTCTGTGTGATAAATGTATATAAAAACAAGAAGTCAATATTGAGTGCTACATTTTAGACATATATTGTGACTCTTTTTTCAGTTTCGCTGAAGAAAATGATTTAAATAAAAAGTATCATCCCTATGATTCAATGATCCAATCATGAGCACTGGATTTCTAAGTGAAGCAGCCGTTTAGAACAAATCGTTTGAATAAAGCATTCAGTGAATCACATTCTCAGACACGCTGCCACCTACTGGGGGTTTAGTGTCCTATTTATCTTAAATACAGTAACCTGGCTCCCGCCATGAACGCTGACGAGGCGCTGAAAGGGGAAAGAAAAACCAGCCAATGTGCAAACACAAAAACGCAGCAGGCAAAATATCATTCAGTTATCAATATTTTGGGATATCATTGGTTGTCTATTGCACAGCCTTAGTTTGAGCCAGTAATGCTAATTTTAGACAATTTCCACCTAACTGATTATGTATTCATCTCCTAAAGCTTCTCTGCAAGACTTACTGAAGACGCATCCAGTTTATCGCAAAGTGATTACCGAGTATCTCCACTCCAGTGTGCTCGCGGACGGAAACCACAATGGGATTCCCAACGGAAAGACCAACGGGATTTATAACGGTTATGGAGCGGCCGATACGAAGTCCGACTGAGGCTGCTTCGCAATACTAGGATGAACATTCGTTACCGTGCTTCTCTTTATACCAAGTTCAGCGTGAGCGTGCGTTAACTAACATGGACTGTGAGCGTGGAGGATCTGTTTACGCGCATCCGTGTTTAAACTGTGAGAGTATACCACTACTCAGTGTGCCTTGGAACAAATGCCTATGTATATATATATTTTATCATGAAGTCCGAAGTTTGTGTATTATTTAAAACTGTATATTTCTGTCATTTTAAGCTTTGTACATTAGAAAAACCAAAGACGTACTGTACTGTACTGTAAGTGTCATATTTTATATTTTAATATATTAAATTCCTTAAAGACGTGATGTTTTAAAGTCTTGAAGGTCAGGATGAAGAGTGTCTTGGACTGAAGTGTTTAGATCTGTTTGGAAACGTTGGCCTTCGGGATCCGTAAACATTTGAGACACAGTTTGGTCTTTGACGGTGTCCTGGAATGGTGCTAAGATGGGATCTTCAGTTAAGAGGAGATCTGTTCCTTTAAAGGGTCTTGAGTCCCGTTGGGCATCAGCCGGAGGAGCTTCAGAACCTGGGGTCCAGGCTGAGCATCCAGCGACTGCCTCGGGATCATCCTTCAAGACGTCTGTCGTGAGCAAAGACGTGATGTAGTCCATGTCCAAAGCTGACTGAAAGACCGAAGAGAAGCACTTTAAACGGTCAGCAAGGCTCCAGGACAACACGACTCATTCCTGTGTTTTAAACGCATACGATGCCTTTTGTCTACATGGGTCCATGAAGAAGCTTTAAAGACTCTTCCTGTTTCAGAAGCGTTTTTGTGGCGAAAGAAGGTTCTTCAGATTAATAAAAGGTAAGACAGAGATGCTTCAAAGGCTGAATGGTTCATTGTTGGATCAGAAGTGTGTCGTACCTCTGTCATAGACTGACTGTCGTCCAGCAGCTTGTTGATGTACTGCATAAACTCTTCCTCTTCATCCGTGACCTCTGACCCTTCAGTGACCTTTGCCCCCAGAGCGTCCATGATCTGGCAGTATTCGTCCAGCGCGCTCTCAGGAAGATCTTTCTTCACTTCCTCAGAGCAGCGCTGCGGACGGTGACCTGACGAGGAACATCAGCTTTATTACAATCACAGACGTAAACAGAGTTTAGTTCACCCTGGTGAAAAGTAAATATACTAAACTATATATGTGGGTCTGATAATTCTCATGAGACGTGATCTTAAAAGACATTTTAGACTTTTATTAAGATATCCTAATATTTTAGCATTGATGTATTAAGACGTGCATAAGTTAAATGCCAAATAAAGTTGAATTATAATGTTTATATCAGTAAGTCTTGAGTTATCTGTCAGTAAATATGTTAATAGCCTTACTATGTCAAACGGATCAATGTGTTTTCTCATATGTGACGCTGAAGAAAAGTTGTAGGTTTGTTAACCTAGCTCATTCAAAGAAATATCAGTATTGTTCACACTACAGTATAAAAACACTAGTGTTACTACGAATTACTATAGTAGTTTTCAGCAGGGTTGACCCAGTAAAGTAAATCCTGACCTCTGTTCCTGTCCTGTTCTGGCATCTCAGTGAACCTGCAGAAGGAAGAAGATGAGATCTGCTCTTTATATACCATTTCCTTGGGATTCACGATTACTGGATGAGTCCGATTCTTTTTTTTTTCTCACGTGTTGGTGGTGTAACGTCGCTGGTGTCCAGAGTCTGAGGTGCTCGTCCAGTCCTGAGCAGGAGCTGCGCTTCTGACAGAGAAAACACACACAAGCCTTTAAACCTGCTCACATACAAACACACCCCACGATGATTCAGCAGACACATTTCACAACAGCACAGACACAAAGGTCAAGACAAGTCAGTGCTGTCAAACAATCACATCCAAAATCAATGTTTTTGTTTACGTTGTGTGTGTACTGTGTATATTTATTATGTATATAATATGTGTATATATTAGAAGAATATGCTGTTAAATATACTCAAATGATACAAAGGTAAATCTTTTTAGAATAGATACTGTACTGTATGTGTGTATTTAGACAATAATATACACAGTACACAAACATTGTGATTAATCGTTAGACAGCATTACAAACTGCTCAAATAAATATGAAATATTACATTACTAATACATAAAAGTAAAACCAGTTTAATTTCATTCTAACGAATAAATAATACACAATCATACTGAAAGAAATAACAATGTGAATGATTTAATCTATTCGTTCAGTGACTTTCAAAAGTTCATTATAGTAATTGTTTTCGGTGTGAAGCTAAATACAGGCCATACACTCATCAATTCATCACATCAGTGAAGTACAATATACTGAGTATTGCTGCTAAACGATAATAGTGATGTTAAACACTGCTGCTGTCTGTACGGATCTAGAGACGGGTCTGTACTCACAGGAAGCAGCGGGTCAGAGCCCGGGCATCTGAGGGAGTGCAGCTGAAGAGCCTCGCCGGCTCACAGCCCTCAACACTCGCCCAGATCATCTGAGGAGCGGGGAACAGCCTCAGAAAGGGGTCTGGGCCAGCCCCTGGAGCCCTGGAGCTGATCGGACCCGGCTGAGACATGAACACCGGTCGGAAGAGCGTGTGATGAGCCACCGAGGCACTGCTGAAGATACCTGGAGGAACTAACACAGGCCACAGAGGGTTAAAACGAGGCACTGAGGCGTGAGGATGGAGGAGAAGAGACGGGCTGACGTCTGCAAACAGAGCCAGTGGTGTGATGTGTCTCTCAGGTGCTGGGAAATACTGCCTCGGAGGAAGACCAGGTTCAACCTGAGCAGGAGGAGAAGGAAAGAGGAAGACTCCACGCAAGCCCTGAGAGCTTTCCTCGAGCAGCTGAGGAGGACGGACAGAGATCTTCATCCCAGAATCATCATAGGAGACGGCTGAAGGAGCTCCTCTGGACCACATCTCTGAACAACAGTGACCCAAAAACAACAGGAAAGACTTTTTTACAATAAAATATACCTGTCATTTCTTTTCTTTTTTCATGAGGACTTTAACAAACAGGCATTTTAATTCTAAAGCAGGTTTAAAACAGCAGCTGTTGACCAAAGTGCAGAACAATCCTAAAGATCAAACTATCAGACACCAGAAAATACAACCAGACAGATAATTAGCAAGATTAATACAACTTCAGGAGGGGTTTATTATGTTTGAGCTAATTTATGATTATATATTATATTAATATATATATACTATATATTGATATATGTCCATATATATTATATATTGATATATTTCCATATATCAAGTAATCGGTGGTAGCCAAAACATTTTAATAAATCAAATCAATTAATATTTATAGTTTTTGCTAACAATTGTTAAATCATTAATATATAATATTACACTTTTTCCAGCCTGATTATGTTTGCAAGTGATCAATGACAGTCAGTAGGAAAAATGGCAATAAATGAAGAATAGCAACCATTTTTTTCAGCTAGTTTTAGTCTTAAAGTGAATATGAAGAGAACGGACCTGCTTCAGTTTCTCTGCTGAGATTTAAACCACACACTTTCAAAAACAAACACAGTGTTACTTAAAAAATAAAATAAAATAAATTAATGATGAAAAATAGCCACAAAATGTTTCATCAGTATTTATTGTTTAAATAAATGTTTATTTATTATGTCATACAGTAGGTGGCGGTCTTTCTTCATTTACCCGACTTAAAAAAAAAGTTAAATAAAACTCAATTTCCCATCGTCCCTTGCGCGGTGTCGCACACTTCCGGTTTGTTTGGGTTCTCACACACGTGGGGTTTTAGCCGCTCGCTACGCTGCGAGACTTAAAACTGCTTTCAGCTCGGAAATCGGCGAACTAACCGTTCTGATCCGTTCATCATGTTCCTGCAGTACTATCTGAACGAGTACGGCGACAGGGTTTATACTCTGAAGGTGAGTCCACTCATTCTGCTGTAAACGCGGCGCCACGGCCATAAAACCACATAACATTATACACGTCACACAGTATGTGTTTGAAACATTGTACTTTCAACGTTAAAGCTGTATCGCAACGATAATCTTGGTTTAAAGTGTTTTATTAGTGTAGAAGAGTGGCTTCGGCTTATAGACCTTTTTTTGGTTCCGGGAACGTTGGTTTATGGTTACCCTTACGTTCTTACTTGGTTATCCAAATGGAAACGGTCTTTGGTAGTCATTCAGTACCATCTCGATAAACACAGTCATTTACCACAGTGTTTTCAAGCTGCAATAATAACATTAATGCCGTAATCATAATACTATGCAATTTTATTGAATACATGGTTTTTGTGTGTTTTTCTGCAGAAATTGGACCCGACCGGTCAGCCCACCAGCTCAGCCCATCCGGCCCGCTTTTCACCGGACGACAAGTTCTCCAGACACCGAGTGACCATCAAGAAACGCTTCGGCCTGCTGCTGACACAACAACCACGACCCGTGCTCTAAACGCACCCCGGGGCCCGCCATCAGTGGACTTTACACAATTCGTTATTTTTTACACGAATAATGTGATCCTTATTTTCTCATATCTTTAAGTATGGCATCCTTATTTGTTGTTGACCTGATGTTTAACTTTTTCACATTAAGAACTTATGACTTTGTGTCTGAATCTTCTTCATGTGGGGTGAAATAAAATCTGTGTTTTTATATTTGTTTCAAATTTATTTGAAAATGTAAATAAAATACTAAAATGGACACTAATATTGCAAAAAGTACATTTCATTTTAAGTTTATATTTGAATATATATTAATATTGAAGACTTTAAAATAGAAAAGTTGGTTTTTAATTTGACGAGAGGAAGACGCTGAGAACTACATTTCCCAGCAACGCATCCTGCACGCATACGTCACGGCGCCTAAGAGCGTGCCTCGCGCGTTTACGCTGCAGTCAGTCAGACGTGCTGATTTTGACGGTTAGAGAAACCGGAGCGATAAACAGCGGATTTCGTTCGTCCAGAAGCCGGCGTCCAGCGGATCCGTGACCGCGCTGTGGAGGTAAACAAACAGCTGCTCTCTGAAGCGAACCGTTCTCGTTGATGGGGAGCCAGCGGTGTGACCGTTAACGCGGGTTTTGTGTGTATAACGTTATGTGCTCAAACATCGCGAAAGAGTCTTACGCGGGTCTCTTCTGAGGTGCACCGGTTTATTGTATTAAGAGTTCGTTATGACATGTAACGTTACTGGGCTTCTGTCAGGTGTGTGTCTGTGATCTGATTATAATTGGCTTAATGGAGGCGCAGGAACTAACGGCCGGGTTGTGTCGCTCCCTAGCGAGCACCCTTCATGGACAGCACCGTAAGCGGCACAGATGAATCCCGCGAGCTGCTTTTGTGCGTCGTACTTTGATAAACCTAACGTTACTATGGTAGTAGAGTGATGGAGAAACACTGATGCTCCGGACTGCCGTCTATGTTAGCGGGTCGCCGGATAATGAGGGTGTGTTTGAGCGTGGCCCCCTAACAGATGACTAGCAGGCACCCCGAATAAAGCTGCTGTGATGCTACAAAAACTTAACGTCAGTCATTACTTATGTGTAATTGTGTTATATTTGTACATATCTATCATTCCCCTCTCTCTCTCAAACGAATAAAATATTATAAATCATTTTAATATAGTTTAATATGTATATAAATCCATAGTAATCCAAATAAAATAATTTCATGAAATCGGCAACGAGGTGCTGTCTCTTGATGAAATATAAGCAGACAGTCTAAACCGGCTTGATCCAGCCCAAGACCGGCTAGAACTGTTTTTGTATTTTTGTGTATTGACGTTGTGCTTGTTTGTTCTGTTTCTTTTCCCCTTTCTCTCTCTCTCTCTCAGACACACACACACACACGTTTCATCCGCGTCAGATCGCTGTGTTTGTCATGACATGGTTTTACATCAATCAGCCTTCGTTTATTCTGGGTCCCAGCAGAGGAAGGTTAATTTTTCATACGCTGTCAGATGGTTCCTTGCAGAGGTTTTCATTGCGTGTGAATAAATGGTTCTGCTCCGGTCTGTGCTGACGCATCAGAAACCAGATTCAAGCCGCATCAGCTGATCCGAGTACAAACCATCGCTGTTCATATTAGCACAGCTGCCTTCAGAGAGTGAACGATTAAACCGTGTCCTCGCTCACACACACACACTCTTATGGCAGCGCATCGGGCCGTGAGCTGATCCGCTCCTCACCGCAGCGGGGCCCCGGAGCCGTCACCCTGTCGGAGCCGCAGCAGCTGGCGGCGCGGGAAGCCATGGCCTCGTCTGTGCGCTTCACCGTCACGCCGACCAAAGCCGAGGACCTGCTGGACACGTCTCCGGACATCAGCTCGCGCTCCAGCGCCAGGGTCCGCTTCGGCTCCCGGGAGAGCGTGAACCGCAGTGAGGCGTCCGCAGGGGCCACCACCTCAGCCGGGGCCGACACGCCGGAGCGCAGCAACCTGGAGCACGGTGAGACGTCATCTGTGACAACTCTTTCCCTGTTCTCGCTGTTATACACGTTTAAAGCGTTCACACAGAATGCATTTCTAGAGGGACATCTGTTGTTCAGAAAGCATGTAGAATTAATGTAGGTTCAACTTTTCAAAAACACAGACTTTATAGCGTTTTTCCTCATCCACTGGGTCTCGTGACTTTAAATGAAGAAAGTAGTCTTTGACATTTACATTTATTCATTTAGCAGACGCTTTTATCCAAAGCGACTCACAGGTGAGCAGGTGGGGGAACAGTGCCTTGCTCAAGGGTCTCACCTCAGTCGTGGTATTGAAGGTGGTTATTCACTAACCCCACCCACAATCCCTGCCGGACCTGGAACTCGAACCGACAAACTTTGGGTTACAAGTCCAACTCCCTATCCATTTGGCCACGACTGCCCCAAACATTAATTTAAACATTATGCACGTTTTTCCCAAGATGGTGTTATTTTATGGCTTTGTATAAACATGTCTTAGTAAGATTTTAGCTTTTTTCCCTCTTAACTGAAGTTATGCCCTTTAAATTCAAAAATCATTTGATCTGAAGTTTTCAGCCATTTTGACATCCTCAATATGCATATGAAAAATAGGGCGGTCTGAATATCGTCCAGATGTTTTCAAAATAATGCTTTCTTTGGATGTGCTTTAATTGCTGAGCGTTCGTGTGAATGCAGCCTATTAAAGCTCAGCGCTACAGCAGGATGGATTCTGATTGGCTGTCAGTGTATGGTGTATTCTTCAGCGTGCTAGAAGACCGTACTGTGCAGTGAGCAGAACATGTTCCCTAATGAGGGTGTGACTCACAATGTGCAATATCATCATAATGAAACAGGAAGTTCCTTTCAGAGAACTGGCATGACTCTGACTGTCTTTTGAGTTTAGCTGCAACACTCCCTAATGCACAGAACACACACACAGAAGGTTTGGCACAATCACACACACTTACTAGTCATTAAGTAAGAGCTTCACATGTAGATGACACATGGCATGAATAATGCATTGAGACAGTGACAGGCGTGTTGGTGTTGGGGAAGTGAGAGTCTGTTTGCTGATGGTGACACAGTGTCATGTGACCCGTGGCTGTTCTTTCACGTCTTTTTTTCTTCTCTCATTTCTGTCAGGTGATGGAGGTGTGAAGCTGTCCAGCGTTTACATCAATAACTCTCACGCCATTGATGACGATGATTTCTACGACAGGAATCTGGCCCTCTTTGAGGTTTGACTCATGGATATTGTTTAGGATCTCTCGGTAGGCCGATTCTCACTGAGCATGCATTAAATTCATTAAACGAGAAAATAGGAAAAAATGCATTTTATTATTCACATTTCATCCTGTAATTCATCTCAACCAAAGCAGTCGAGATTTATGTGGACTGTTCTGCTTATTGAAGTAGAACTCGAAATGAAATGATAAAATAATTCAGTGCAAAACCATAACAACAGTGTATATTTACAGCTTCGTTGTGGAAATAATGTCGCAGCACAAGAAATAGTATAGTCTTAACACTAGCCTTTATTTTCCTCCTTGTTGTTTCCTGACTTTGGTGAGCGTTCCTCATACACCTGATGTGTGTGCGTCTGCAGGAGGAGATGGACACTCGTCCGAAAGTGTCGTCTCTGCTCAATCGTCTGGCGAACTACACAAACCTCACGCAGGGAGCCAAAGAGCACGAGGAGGCCGAGAGCATTGGCGAGAAGCGAAAGAGCAGCAAGGTGAAACACACACACACAGTCCGGATGCAGTACAATGCTGCTTTGTCACAATAAACATGTTTGTCTCAACCCTGATTTTTCCCATCATGCCCTGTGTTTGCGCCAGTCACCGCAGATGGGCACCTTCATGGGCGTGTACCTGCCGTGTCTGCAGAACATCTTCGGTGTGATTCTGTTCCTCAGACTGACGTGGATCGTCGGTACGGCCGGGGTCCTGCAGGCGCTGTGTATCGTCTTCATCTGCTGCTGCTGCGTGAGTCTCACACACTTTCTCACACACACACACAGACACACTCAGGTGTGTTATTGACCGTTGACTCTGTTCACACAGACGCTGCTGACTGCGATATCTATGAGCGCCATCGCCACTAATGGAGTGGTTCCAGGTGAACTTTCTCTTCTTCTCTTCTAGAAGAGCTCAGAAAGTGTGTCAGGAGACGATCTGCAGGCGTGATCTGATTACGGTGTGATTGTGACCGTGTTGGGCCTTTTTAAAAATGAAAAGAATTTAAAATCACATAAGCCAGTATTTTATTCACAATAGAACACAGAACATAACAAATGTCTAAATCTTACAGTGTTATGCACGAAATGAGCTCATTTCAAATTTGATGCCTGCTACAGAATAATTGAAATAAATAATGAAACAGACGTCTGGTCATCGAGGTTATTCGTCAGTTAACTTACTAGATGTTCTTCCAGCTGAATCTTTCCGAAACGTCTTCCTTATTTAGCCCCCGTGACATGTAGCAGGCATCAAATTTGAAATCAGCTCATTTAGCGAATAAAGCAGGATCTGAAAAATGTGTTTAGCATTTCTTTTGTTCTCTGTGTTCTATTGTGAATACAATATGGGTTTGTGTCACTTGGAAGTCTTTTAGTTCTCAGAGAAACGACCGTCTTTTAAAAACTGCTTTGGTTGCTTTACTTTATCTATACTTCTATCTGTGTATGTTATATATATATATATATATATATATATATTATTGTTTGGAGATTATTTGTTAAATAACAAAAGCGGAAGATAATTATTTTTACACAATTTTTTCAAAATAATATATTAATTGCAAATATTTATATTTATTGTATCTCATATATATATATATATATGTATGTATATACGTGTGTGTAACATCTTAAATATATACATGCATGTGTTTATAAATACATAATAAATATACACAATAAGCCAAGCACCTAATTTCCAGTTCAATATTAAACATGTCAGATTTTGTAGAGGACTTATAGTGTGTGTGTGTGTGTGTGTGTGATATATACACATGTGTACATATATTCATAAGTGATGATGATGATGATGATGATGTAGTGTCTGTCTGAGTTGGTGTTCTGATGAAGGTTTGATCAATCTCTCTCTTCTGCTGTTGTAGTGTTAACATAGTAACTAACACACAACTGTCCGTCTGTGTGTGTGTGTGTGTGTGTGTGTGTGTGTGTGTCCGCTCCTGCAGCGGGCGGCTCGTACTTCATGATCTCTCGTTCTCTGGGGCCCGAGTTCGGCGGGGCCGTTGGCTCCTGCTTTTATCTGGGCACCACCTTCGCCGGCTCCATGTACATCCTCGGGGCCATCGAGATCCTGCTGGTGAGTGAGCGTCATATCTCACCCTGATACAGCCGTTATCCAGAGTCTGACGTGTGCTTCTCTTCGTCTGCAGATGTACATGGCCCCCGGGGCCGCCGTCTTCGTCTCGGACAGCCCTGACGGCGAGGCCGGGGCCATGCTGAACAACATGCGTCTTTACGGCTCCATCTTCCTGCTGCTGATGTCGCTGCTGGTGTTCGTGGGAGTCAAGTACGTTAACAAGCTGGCGTCTGTGTTTCTGGCCTGCGTGATCGTGTCCATCCTGTCCATCTACACCGGAGCGCTGGTGTCGGCCTTCAGCCCGCCCTCCTTCCCGTGAGTACCTGACCGTATCATATCCTTTATATAATCATACATGCAAACTTGTCGCTTTTCGGTGCCAGTCGCCGTTTTCATTGTCAATTGGATCATTCACGTGAATCGTGTAGAACCGGAGAGGTTTTTTTTTAGATTCCGATCTGGGCCCGAGCGGAATCTCAACTGAGCTCGGGCCTGTCAAGAGAGGGAGGTGTATGGCATGATATCCACGAGAGGAAGACAGATCTACACGCGAGGAAACGGGAGCCCACGAGCTCATTTCAAACTCTCGCACGCGCGACATATCATATGCGTGGCAATACAAGCACTCGCGCGCATAAAAAGTCATCTCCTCGCACGAACACTTTTACAGTCGTGGGGCGGGGCTTGCTGTTTTAGTGGTAATCTCAAATGTCATTGGCTATTCCCCTTTTCCGGAAGTCAGTATTGGATGCCTGTTATAAGATGATTCATTCACTTGACTAGAGACATGTCAGTGGATCATATGCTAGTTATTGTTTCATTAGTTGATTTACTTTGTCTTTATTTAGACCTTTTAAAGAATCTTTTTAAAGACCCGCCCCCCCAACTGTCACCTTATTTTCTCTGATGAGTTTGCATGTCTGTATAATTTATACATTAACCATTTCTATAATAATATACAATAATTCAGTACATTTTATTTAACAGCGTTGTGTGTAGAATGTTTTCATTTGTTCAGATAAAAGCTGTTTTTATCCGAAGAGACGAACAAATTATGAATGTCACAAGTACTTTGTCATAAGAACGTATCAAGAATATTTAAGGGTACTCGTGTGTAATGTACAGTGTCATAACACTTCGCTAGAAGCACGTGATGTTGCAGACAGGGCGACTGACCAATGGGGTGTTTGTGCTGCAGGGTGTGTATGCTGGGGAACCGGAGCCTGTCTCGGCACGAGCTGAAGGACGGTCCGTGTAACAAGACGCTGCTGCTGCCACCGCCGGACACCGCTAATGCAAGCGAGAGCTGGAACAGCACAGACGCTCCTCCCGTCATCAGCGCCTCGCTGGAGAAGACCACGCAGCTCTGGAGGCTCTTCTGCAACAACTCAGAGCTGAGCGCCGCCTGCGACGAATACTTCCAGCACAACAGCGTGAAGGAGATCCGGGGCATCCCCGGCCTGGCCAGCGGTGTGATCACAGGTGAACCATCAACCCGCTAACGCCATACACTGCACGGTACACTAACATTTAAAAGTTAGTGGTCATCAATATGTTGTGAAGACTTTTATAAACTCAACAAATGTGACAGTAAAGACATTTCTAAAGCTGCGAAAGGTTTCTGTTTCAATTAACTGCTGCTCTGTAAAAGAACATTATTTTGTGGGGTTCTGTTTTTTTATTTATTATTTTCAGAACTAGTTTTTAATGGACAAATAAAATTCAGAACTCAAGTTAAAATATTTTTTATTCAATCATTGAGCTGTCTGTCTGAAAATAAATAGCCAGTTAAGTCTGAATATGTCAGGATTATGATGAACACCACTGGCTGTTTAAATCATTTAAATAAGAAACAGGAAGCGGTTTCCAGGGTCCATCTGCTGTCAGTACAGAACATCTGAATCAGATGTAAAATATGATTATTCGCAGTATTTTAAAGGGCTCATGATAACTATTTCTTTTGTATCACGTTTATCACCATGATCTCATAACCGACACACACACACAGACGTGTCTCCAGCGAGACGCTCACTAACCGTGTGTGTTTGCTGTGTCTAGAGAACCTGTGGAGCTCGTACTCCGCTAAAGGAGATGTTCTGGAGCGTGGCTCACATCACTCCGCCCACAGAGCTGCTGCGTCCAATCACTTTCCTTATGTGTTCGCTGACATCACCACCTCCTTCACCCTGCTGATTGGGATCTTCTTCCCCTCCGTGACCGGTGAGTCTCCACAGCGTGTGTGTGTGTGTGTGATGATAATCAAGCATGGAGCACCTGGGCAAACACAAACAAACAGACATAAAAACGTGTAGTTGTGATTCTCAAACATTTTGCTGGTGATGATGTATCCAGCTGTATTTAATTATGTATTACACATGTAGGTATTATAATTATTTATTCTATACACACAGTACTGTGCAAAAGTCTCAGGCCCCTAGTAATCAGAAACGTCAAAGTATCAGTTTACGTTTCCAAACGTTATTCAGTCATTAATTGTAATAATGCAGTGAGATGATTGTCTGAGAACCGCCAGTGCTCCACACAGAGATCTGATCCGATCATCATCAGTCTGTCTGGAGTCACAGGAAGAGCCAGACTCGATCCAGAAGAACTGTGGAAGATGAAGAAAAAACCTAACTTTACAGTGCTTTTTGATTTGATAATGTATTTAACCGTAATTAATTAAACTAGATTAAAAAGTTTGTCGAGACAAACTAGAAGTTGGCTTGAGAAAGCCGTGGCTGAAAGTTTTAAAAAGTTAGAAATAGTCAGATAATAGATAGATACTGGAATATTTTGTAAAAGATTTGACTAGTTGAATAAAAAGGTTAATGTTATAAAATCATTATTTTATATGATGTATTCAGTTAACTAAATTATCTATTTTTTTTTTTTAATATAACATTACATAATCTTGCTATAATACTTGATATGTGATAAATAAATGAAAAGTATTCGGCACAATTTCAACAATTCAAAAGAAAGGAAAAAATGGATGTTCACTTGGGAATTTCCATTAATCCATGAAACAGTGTAAGTTTAGCTCTGTGTTAGTTTTTATCATGTGATTCACTGATGTTTATTCTGTGTCAGGAATCATGGCGGGATCGAACCGCTCCGGAGATCTGAAGGACGCCCAGCGCTCCATTCCCATCGGCACCATACTGGCCATCCTCACCACTTCGCTCGTCTGTATCCTTACACACACACACACGTGAAGACAAGACATAATAAAATGTTTGATATAATATTGAATATTTGTAATATTTGCCGTTCATATCTAAGGCCTGTCTGGTTTGTTTCCTGTATCAGATTTGTTTGGTTGTCTGTTTCTTCAGCTGTGACCCGTATCTGACTCATGCATTTACACTTACCATACGATCTGAGGCATGGCGCATGTGTTGTTGTTATTAACAGCCTCCACACGTGCTTCTTCTTGAGAATAATAGAGCACTACACCAGTGCTGACTGAATGAGTCTCGATTAGCAAATGATAGAATTCTTTTATTTTTATTTTCTATTCACCGTCGCTGTAATCTGAGAAAGACTGACTAAGCTACAGCCGTTCCGAGGTTGATGGAGTCAGCAAGGATTAGGAGACAGATTCGATGATTCCTCCTGTTCTGTTATTAATAATCACAATATATTCGGTTTATCTGTACTATTACAAATAAGAGCAGATGCACAAAAAACCCCAGAAACAAAGATGGATATGTATATAATGCATTAACTTAATCTTTTTATTTGGAAACAAAAAGCATTCATGTACAAAAAAAATCCCTTAAGTGTGTTCATAACAAATGAAAAGATTGTTTTGAGGCTGAGGGTTTATTTTTGTGAAAACCTCAAACTCGACTAAACTAAAAAAATCCCACCTTTCTTTGCCTGTAGTTCAAAACAGCTCGTCTGCGTTAATAACACTTTTTACATTCACATATGACCTCGGAGAAGTAACACATTGTCACCGTTTTAATGACACACAGAACGCACATGTTTACACGCAGTCGCATTGACACAAATCAGATTTATTTCCACAGATGAACGAGGCCTGAAACCGATCAGAATGCATGTGGGTTTTCCTGTTAACACTGTCTTAAAACAGATCCTGTCCGTCACATATGAGCAAGAAATGGAAACTGGGTCACGTCTAACTGACAGTGTGCACGAGGCCGGCGTAGTTATTTAATATATATATATATATATATATATATATATATAATTATTCTAAGTGTAGATGTTTATTTTACATGCATTCAGACGTTTTTATAAAAGAGGCACAAAGGCAGACAGCGTTACATGTTTATGATTGAATGAGGTTTTGGTGAGCTCGGAGACCCGTCCTGCGGTCAGTGTGATGATGATGTTTCCTGAACGGGGCTCAGATCTCAGCTGTGTGGTTCTGTTCGGGTGCTGCGTGGAGGGCGTGGTTCTGCGAGACAAGTGAGTCTCCTCCGTCTGTTCTCCTCCTCTTCCTCAGGAGCGGGTGATACAGACTTTCCTCGTCTGTCTGTGTTTCAGGTTTGGAGACTCGGTGAAGGGGAATCTGGTGGTGGGGACGCTCTCGTGGCCCTCCCCCTGGGTGATCGTGATTGGCTCGTTTTTCTCCACGTGTGGTGCCGGCCTCCAATCACTGACCGGAGCTCCTCGCCTGCTGCAGGCCATCGCTAAAGACAACATCATCCCCTTCCTCAGGGTCAGACTTCAATTATACTCTACGCCTAATATCTGTTTGATTACAGTTAATTTATTAAATTCTGTTTGATTAATGATTCAATGATTATGTATTTATTTATTTTTTTTGGTATATTTCAGTATAATTCAGTTCTTATATGAATGACTGAATGTAAAGCAGATGAACCTGATCCAGTCCGGACTGCTGTGTGTTTTCTTTGAGAGCGTGTGAGTTAGTGTTGCTGCTGAAGGTGAGATCTGTGTGTTTCTGCAGGTCTTCGGTCACGGGAAGGCTAACGGGGAGCCGACGTGGGCTCTGCTGCTAACAGCGGTTCTGGCCGAGCTCGGGATCCTCATCGCTTCGCTGGACCTCGTCGCTCCCATCCTCTCCATGTGAGTGTTAACCAATCACAGACTACACACACATGAGAACTTGTGACCCTTTCTTTTGAGATACATTTCATAGGGCCGTAAAATGTCATATTTGATAAACATGTAATAAAGTGCTGTTTTGTATCGCATTATTTAAATTGCACATGGTTTGTGGTTAATAAAACGAATTTAACCATTAAAACAGTAATAAAAATGTGCTCTGCAGCAGCTTTCGTAGGGTCCTGTATTAACTAGTGTGCTGTCGCAGGTTCTTCCTCATGTGTTACTTGTTCGTCAACCTGGCCTGTGCTCTACAGACCCTGCTCCACACGCCCAACTGGAGACCACGCTTCTCCTACTACCACTGGTGACACACACATACACACACTAGAATACACACACTCAGTGCAGGTATACACTCGCTCCATGGGTGCTCCGCTGTCTGATGATGTCACTTCCTGTGCCCACCAGGGCGCTGTCGTTTCTCGGCATGACGATCTGTCTGGCTCTCATGTTCATTTCCTCCTGGTACTACGCCATCGTCGCCATGGTGATCGCTGGCATGATCTACAAGTACATAGAGTACCATGGGTACGTCGCCATGGGAACTGGGCCCTTTGTGTGTGTGTGTGTTTATTTTGCTGAAATAGCAGAAAGTTTCCTGTAAGGGGTAGGTTTAGGGGTAGTGTTGGTGTAGGACAGTAGCACATACAATCTGTACTCATTACTATTATGTGTGTGTGTGTGTGTGCGCGGGCAGGGCAGAGAAGGAGTGGGGGGATGGGATCAGAGGTCTGTCTCTTAGCGCGGCTCGGTTCGCTCTGCTCCGGCTGGAGGAAGGTCCACCACACACCAAGAACTGGAGGTACAGACACACACACACACACACACCAAGAACTGGAGGTACAGACACACACACACACACACACACACACACACCAAGAACAGGAGGTACAGACACACACACACACAAACACACACACCAAGAACAGGAGGTACAGACACACACACACACAAACACACACACCAAGAACTGGAAGTACAGACACACACACACACACAAACACCAAGAACTGGAAGTACAGACAGACACAGACACACACACACACACCAAGGACTGGAGGTACAGACACACACACACACACACACACACCTAGAACTGGAAGTACACACAGACACACACACCAAGAACTGGAGGTACAGACACACACACACACACACAAACACAAACACCAAGAATTGGAAGTACAGACAGACACACACACGCCAAGGACTGGAGGTACAGACACACACACACACACCAAGGACTGGAGGTACAGACACACACACACCAAGGACTGGAGGTACAGACACACACACCAAGGACTGGAGGTACAGACAGACACACACACACCAAGGACTGGAGGTACAGACACACACACACCAAGGACTGGAGGTACAGACAGACACACACACACACACCAAGAACTGGAGGTACAGACACACACAAACACACACTTTTGTGTATATATATTAGTGGTGGGGCGTTATCGGCGTTAATGCGAGACTCTTATCGCACGATAAAAAATATCGCCGTTAATTTATTCACAAAGTTGGGTTAACTTTGACCTTGATATTTTAGCGCGGATGTATACCTAGCCAAATTGCAGGGGTGGACTTACCCATAAGGCAAAGGTAGGCAACTGCCTTGGGCCCCCAAAATGCTTTTCACGAGATGCGCATTAAGCACGGACACGGGAATAGTAACGGTGTTTATTAAAAGGACAGTCTGTGTGTACGAGTTGAACGTGCTTCGTGTGTATCCTGCGTGTAGCAAACCAAAATATTATGTATCTGAACCTGACTGCAGCGCGAGCGCGAGGTGTCCCGATCTTTCCCGCGGCGCTCCTCTCTCTGCGTCTGCTCCGTTCAGCGGTTGATTACATTAGAAGCGTTTTCGTTTTAAAATACATAACTTCACGCGCCTATCCCGGCGTTTTCCATCCTCAAAAACAGACACTTTTGAAAACGCTGCAGACCCTGTAGTAGTTTCAAAACTCCGGGCCAGTGTAAACGATGATCGTTTTTATTCTAAACGCTGTTTTCAAAAAGAAAACACACTTGTGTTAACGGAGCGCGGTAAAGTTCGTTTTACATTTGATATTCGCCTATGCTGCAAATGTACATGTCAGTACTAAACGAGGTACAAATTTCTACTAATTGTGCCTAATTTCACATGCAAACACCGCTGTTGTCATTATCTTATGTGTAGCCTAAA
>JAUMHG010000281.1:304065-322474 GCA_032359395.1 Enteromius anoplus
AAGGGTTAAAAATTCAAGGCACAACTTGAATGTAATTTTGGACCCGCCGGCGGGTCCGCTGGGTTAAAGGGGTTAAAACAGGTTTACATATATGCAAGGTCAAAAAACACTTTGGTTTTCTCCAAAAATAGATTTCATTTTACCCTATTTCTAAATGATTCGTAAACGACTCGTGTGAAGCAGTTCGAAGACTCGGTCTGTCTAAACCCCGCCTTCCCGTGAGCCCTCACTGATGTGATTGGTCAGATGGCGCAGTCCTTTTTGATTGGTCTACCACTACAGCGGTCCACAGAGCTTCTACCAAAACTATACTTTCTGACATTACTAGAGGTGCTTTCTGAGAGAATACGTCAACTACTGTAGTTAGCATGGACTACCATAGAAAGTGCTCACAATTTGCTTTTGTAAGTGAATCGGGCACACATTGTTCACATTGTGAACTTCAGCATTGTTTAATGCATAACATGCGTTAAACCTAGTTTATCATTACTTAAACTAATAAGACAGACAGACAGTCAAGCTGCATCAATCACATGTTTAGACTACAGTAGCCCCACAGCTGAACAACAGAACTACAGAAATGTAAGTTAGCCGGTTACCAAGACATGTGCCGGGTTGTTACTCAACATAACGTAAACAAATACGATCGCTAGAAAATACAATCATCAATTATTAATCTTACTTACAGGTAGGGATGTCCCGATCGCGATCGGCCGATCTGTAATGCATGTTTGGTCAGTAAATCAGGTCCTGTAATCAGCGATAAATGCAATCAGGTGGGTGATTTGACATTGAGCCGTATATACTACACACTACCGTTGTTCACTGACTAGCTGCGCAAAACGTTCATTATCAGCATTTATCGTTGATTACAGGACCGTGTTTGCTGACAAAACATGCATTACAGATCGGCCGATCGCGATCGGGACATCCCTACTTACAGGTAGAAGTTCAGAGGAGCAAGCCAGTCCAAATAAACTGGGCACTGATCCTTCTTTTTGGAGCAAGTGTTTGGTGAATCCCGCGTTGTACTCCAAGATTGGAAAAGCAGTCATCAGTAAAATAACACGAACACAACAAGAGATTGTACTGCTGAGGTGTTGTTGAAAAAATGAATGTTAATCACTCGTTCTTTGTGGATTCTTCTTCCAGAAGGGCATATAAAACAAATTTAGTCTCACAGCATACAGCGTCTTCTTGACATGATGTAAAGAACTTTGCAGATAGTTTGTTCACATACTATGACACACTGCATGAAAGATCATATTTGAAAAGGCATTATAGGGGCACTTTAATTACTCACCCTCATGTCGTTCCAAACCTGTAAGACCTTTCTTCATCTTCAGAACACAAATACATTTTTAATAAAGTCTGAGAGCTTTCTGACCCTTCCACAGGCAGCAACGTCTTCAAGGCCCAGAAATATAATAAGGACATCTTTAAAATAGTCCATGTGATATCAGGACTTCAACCTTAATGTTATGAAGCTACGAGAGTACATTTTGTTCAAAGAAATCGCTAAAAAGTTATTTTTGTTGTCTTTGTGCACAAAAAGTATTCTCATTGTTTCTTAAAATTAAGGTTGAGCCACTGATGTCACACGGACTATTCCTGATTATCTTTCTGGGCCTTCTATGCATGGAAAGAAAGCTCTTGGATTTCTTTCAAAACCATAATGTGGGTTCTAAAGATGAACAAAGGTCTTGCGCATTCGGAACTACTCGAAAATTTAGGCATTTTCCAACAGGCCACTTTGTGCAGTTGCTTAAGTGAGTGTTATGTGTGTTCATTAACTCATCTCCTTTTGTGTTTCACAGAACAGAGAAAGTCATACAGGTGTAAAATTATGTTTAAATGAGGACAGAATTTTGTTTCGAATGAACTATTGCTTTAAATAAGGTGATTTGCATCATTTGCAAAGCTGACAGTGCACTTCGGTACGACAAAATGTCTTTGTGCGTGTGTGTGCGTGCATGCGTGTTGCTGTCAACTTGAATTGAACAGGTCCTGACTCGGTTTTGTTAATGACTTATATATAATGCACAGACCGACTGGCTCCGGCTAATACATCTGAGCCCTTCCAGTAAAATCTTTCATTCACTCAGCAACGTCACACACACATAAGAGCACTGCAATGAAGAGCTCTCACACTGATTAGTCACCACACACACACACACTCAGCAGTCACCAGTGACGTTCACACCACCTGATTTCAGCACTTCTGTATAGATAAGACAGAAATGAGTCCTTGTGGATGGGAGGGAAACAGCAATTCCTCAGCGCTCGCTCATTTCCATAATCCATTTCCCTAATGGAAAGTTTGGTAGATATAAACAGAGGTTTCATTTATTGATTTTGCTCTCTCGTTACAGTGAGCTTTGTGCGTTTGTTAACTGTTATGACTCTTCTAATGCATGAGCCTTTATGAAATGATATTACAATATTCCCCTGCTCTTTGTGCTGAGGTCGTTTTATGTACTAGACCTGCACGAGTCTATGAAATCAACAAATGTATGGAGGGAAGATGCTCTGTGAGTAATGTGTTTCGAGAAGTTATTAGAAATGACTCATTGTGGAACAGCTGTTGAGGTTATTTGTTGATTGTTGTTGTAAAGGTTGCAGAGGGACAGGAGATCTGTGTGATTGAAGCCATGAAGATGCAGAACAGCATGACCGCAGCAAAGACAGCCAAGGTGAGCTCACTCACACACATACAGAAGCTGATACATAATCCTCCTCACTACTCTGTGCATCATAAATCGATATGACATAAAGAACACACTCTTCCACATGGCTACATTACAATACCCAACACCATGAGAGAGAGAGACGGCGAGGGGCCGCGGTCCATTATCCACACTTGTATTTTGACCAGACCACTTAGCTACTGTAAAAAGTCTACCCCTCTTTGTAAGACTGCTAAAACCAGATTATGGTTTATGGTTCTTTTGACGGTTGACGGGATATTTTAGTGTACTTCATGTCGAGTTTGTTATATATAACTAAAACTAAAAGCAGAAAATCTAAAACTATTTAACATATTAATTTTTTTTTCAGCTGCCAAGACATTTCTGTGATTCATTTCATTTTGACTTGGTGACGTACAAATGCACTAATATAACTAAAACTAATAATTAGTGCTGTCAAATGATTAATTGGATGTGAGGGTGATTAATCATTTGACAGCACTGATAATAATAAAATTACACTTTAAAAATCTATTAAAAAAAATATATATATATCGATATTTAAAAAAACAATAGTAATGACAGAAATTACTCTTTAAGTAATAATGCAAAGTATAGAAATGTAACATAAAAAATATTAATGAAAGCACACTTTTTACAAATTCTCATCTTGAATGTTTGCATGTAAAAAAAAATAATAAATAACCTTACATTGTGTGAATTTCATTTATATGCAAAGACCTTAAGACACATCTCTGCGGTAGTAAAATAATACATATTCATGCATTATTGTATTATTTATTTTTAAGCATTTCTTCAATCACTAAACCATTATCATACGTTTTATCCAAAAACAAAACAAAAAATCTTTTAATAATTAAAATCTAAATATAAACTTTATAACTTTCAATTTAATTAAAGAGCTCAAAGATTTCCCCTAATTTATGAATGCGCCTTATGCCTTTAGGAAGATCTGTCACAGGTCAATGATATTTCTCATGTGACCAAGCAGTGCTTGCTTTCTTAATATGAAAGCATTAGTTTCTTGTTATCCATTGTTTTTGTGTGTCTGACTGTTCATTACAGATGCAGAACTCTCAGACTTTCCTAATATAATGTGTGTTAATTATGCTCAGGTGAAGAGTGTGCACTGTAAAGCTGGAGACACAGTGGGAGAGGGAGATCTACTGGTGGAACTGGAGTAGCAGATCATCTGCTTGTTCTGAGAAGATCATCAGTCACCGTGGATGAGAAATCAAAGACACTAGTAGAGTAGATGGAACATTCCTCATGGTTTTACTCTTATTTTTTTTTTTACATTATGTATCCATCTCCCTGGACTCCAGTGAAGAAAATGTCAAAACACTTAAACTCTCTCGTGCCTTGGCCCTCCGTTGAACGCGTTTTCATTTTACATAGAAAAAATTTGACATCAGCAGGAGCGAATGAGTTTAAAAAAGGCAATGAAAGCTTTGACACTCCTCTCTGTCTCTCTCTCTACTCTCTCTCTCTTTCTGTGTACCTTAAGGGTTGTTTAGAGGAAGCGCTGTGAATGTTTTGCATTGCTGCAACTCATTTTTAATTGTAGGTTATATTATGCAATGATTTTTGTGCACCATGATTATTCGGACATACTTTACTAGGCCCATTCACATTTCATCCGAAATCACCGATTCCACACTCAACTATTTAAGTGTTTCCAGAGAACTTGTACCTCATTTCTGTCATCAAATGCATTAATCTCAATTCGTGATTATTTTTGCACTTATGTCTGTAGGTGCAATATTCAAACACTTTATTTGCTTTGTCTTTAATTGTTCCGTTTTTCACTCTGTTTCTAAAATTGTGGAATCCGGAGGAGCAGACCATTAACAGAAGGAGAAGACAGAGATAAGATTACTCAGAAACTAACAGACAGCTGTGGTCCGGCTCGAAGGAGGCAATCGTGCTGTTTCCTGTTTTTTAGCACTGAGACACTTCGATCCACTTTCTGTCTGTACTTGTTTTGAGGGGAAAAAAAGTGTTCTAATAAAAATGGGATTAATGTAAACATTCCAAGTGCTCTTGATTGCTTAAAGCCCTTTGCTTGGGAAGGAAGCACATAAAATGCATTACTGAAATGAATGATTTGATTGAATGCTTTGAGGAAGAAGAGAAACAGAGCCATACAACAGTTAAACCGGTTTGATTTGTCTTTTTTTTTTTTTTTTTTTTTTTTTAACTTCGTCATCTGCCCATTCAAACGTAAAAGCAAAATCAACATACATTATTATGGCAAAGGGAGGAGCAGCACTCCTGAAGCAAAACTGCAGCTCATATTCATACATTCCTGCTGCGCTTTTCAGCTTCATTACTACGCGTTTTTCAATGACGCTGTAAAGATGTCTGAAACAATCAGTTCTTTTTACCAATATTATGTGATGCACTGCCTGGCAAGACACATTTCATCACTAAATTAACTGTTTTTTAAAGACTCTTAAATCTCACAAATTGTCAGAATTTTCCGTTTGAAGGCAATGCCATACTGATGTATCTTGTTTACTAATGTGTTCTTATAGTAGTGATTGGTATTTTGTTATGATATTTGGATAGCATGTTAAAAGAAAATAGTTATTTCAGTATGTCAGAGTTAAAAGGTTCCATCTAATCACTGTCTCCTTCAGCCTTTGCTCAACAGTTCTCCAAATATTTACTCAGGGTTAGGTTTAGACATTTACTTTGTTGTTTTCCAGTTGCTGGCAATTTAACGTCAGACCATTGAAAACACAACCCTAAGAAAAACTACATAAATTAATGATAAAGCACACTTGATAAAGCGGTCTCAAAAAAGGAGCAAATGAGAATGAAAAGATTTTAATAAAGAAAAAAAAAACCCTTTATTTAGTTCTTTTCGGCACTGTTTCTCCTATTTTAGATAACTGTACTCAATCCTGTCTGGTGTGTTATTTACTTTGTTTAAGATCTAGATGATATAGATGATCACAATTTATTGCTGAGCTGCTTTACCAGTTTCTCTAGCATGGTTACATAGATAATGAAGCGACTGTACTTGACTTTTCACACCAAGACAAAAGACAAATACATGAAATTCCCATGTCACGCAAGACACAGATTTACACATATGTGCATGGTCAGGAATGGCGTTTAAAGAATCTGCATTCTTTAACACACCTTTTGTCATTTATCGTCAGACTGGCAAACAACAACGAAGAACTGTTTTTAAATACCTTGCCATGAAAGGTTTTCTTAACTATTTCCCTTAGACATACCGAAGATTTAGATTGATTTTTTTGTATTTTATTCCAAGCACTGCAATACACAGCTTTTGTCCGTAGTGTATTAGAGGAGGCATATTCACAATTATGTTTGTGTGACTCAAAGACGAATCAAATCTTCATCAAATAAAGCTCCACCTCAAATAAAACCATCACTGCCCGGGTCAAATGGCAATTCCAACAAACACTTTTTTCAAAACCTTTTCTTCTGGTTACACAAAACATTATACAGGAACTGCAAACAATTGTAAGAACTTTGATAGAAAGTTGCCAAAACCTCAAGTTAGGGGTTCTCAGGGACAAGTGAGCAGACTTAAGAGAATAATGTTTGGAAACGTGAAATAAGATAAGTTTTGACCTTGGTCAAGTTGAAAGTGGTTTCTCGGATGCTTTATTCTGTTTCAGGCTGTACACGACTGTGATTGTAGTCTTGGGTAACAGGAGAGTGAATGAAGTTATTGCACTGATTTAAAAATAAAGACTGGAATTAACACACCTTTAAACCACACAGACCGTGTCTTGTCTGGTACAACAAGTTCTTTTATGCTCTGACAGACAAAAGAAGGTGCATCACAGAAAAGCGCAGCACTCTTACGTCGGTCTGTGAAACCGCTCAGGACTTTCACAAAACAAGAGCACACATGAGTGAAAGCATCAAATAAATATCTCAGACATCACCAAAAATAATGTCAAAGGTTAGCCAGTTATCTTCTTCTCCTAACTGTAACAATATTGTCACAAGACTGGGAAATGTAAGATATTAGAACAGCTATTTTAAGAAGTCTTAACCTTAAAAAGAAAATCCATTAAAAAAAATACAAAAAAAATAAATAAATACTGGTTGTTTCCTGCAAGGTCATCATCCCTGAAGTGTTTAGGCTAGTAAATAAATAAATGAAATAAGAACAAGTAACAACTGATTTTACTTCAAAATAGATGTGTTCAAACAATATTATATACTATTATTGGAAAACAGGACAAAAATAGTGAAAGAAAATGCGTTGGCGATCTCTCTCAGTCTCATAAAGGATCAGAGAGCGTCAAATATCCTGATTATGTAAGTGAGGGAATCTTTACAATAAGAGACACAGGCTACTGGGGGTATCTATAAAAACACTTCCCTTCTGACCGACATGAGCATGACTTCAAAACCTTTTTCCCCTAACAAATAAAAAAACAATGAAACAATTCTGAAATTTTACAAAGAAAAAACAGCTAACCTCTACTGTCAGATGCTTTGGCTCAACTTTGTTTATTCAAGGATAAAGTATACTAATATCAAATCCGTCCGCCCACACGACATCAGAGTGTATTAATTGTAGTATAGAGGTGACAGGCAGGGAGAAAGCTGATACTGATGGGTGAATGAGCAACACTGAACAGACCGGGTCAGGTAAACCAATACACACCTGTGGAAATGTGAAATGTGGAGATACTAGTATGTTATTGAAAACCAGCAAAAAACAGGAGATGATGTGATGAGAAACACATGAGATAAATCAAAGCTCATCAGACAGCCTTTTAAAAACAAACTCCAAGGCACTAAATATAAAACACACCACACTAACAAATGCAAACACCACTTAGCACCTTATTTGTTTAACAATGAATATTTCCACTGAGATGATCTGAATTCCTGCTGCCTCCGTCACTATAGTTTAAAAACACACGTCATTCTGGAAACTATGGATGTTTTTTTTTTTTTTTTGCGGGTCTTATTGACTTCAAGCATGAATCACATCATGACGTGTCCTGAGTCCAGCTAATCACACGGCGCTCTAAATACAAAATAGTGACTGAAAAGCTCAGATTAACACACCTCTGTAAGATTCACCTACTTCCTACCTCCTCACATGCACTTGAGTGTCTAATTCAAGTTTTAAAATAGAAATAAAGTTGCTCCACACCTGACTGAAAGAGACACTCACCAAACAACAGAGGATAATTGCTTTAACACTTTATATGAACAGATAGTTTACATTTTACATGCAATGCAATTTAATTCTAAATCCTTAAAAGTACAATCCTTTTACTGAACTTTTCATTAAGAAATTGCATGTGACAATCTGACAGCACAGACAACACAGGTGCTCTCAGACACACACGGTTTTGATCTTCGGTAGCCTTAAAACAATTTGTGATAATAGTTATGTATGACAAAATAACATTTGACATTCAGTATTCACTATGACTCATATGCTCTGAATGATGATAGCATTGCTGCCTATACATACTGTCATGTGTTATCTGTGCTAGTGACAGGCCGGAGAAAAAAATAAATAAATCTGACAGCAGACATAAATAGATTATTTCCACATACAAGTGGATGCACTGTATGCAAGACAAATGCATCATGTTACACATTGATATGCTGCACTGTAATATAATGAGCCTAGCACTTGTTGTTAATTAATAACATGAAACACATGCATCGTTACATAAAGGTTTCCTAAACTGAGGGACACGTTTGGTGATTTTAATAAAGGTTTCTGAATTTAATGAACAGCAAATAGTCAAGTCATGCAACTGTACACTTTAAATAAACCATTTTGAAATAGAAATCAAATATTCACTAAATAAGACAAAACAGTTGATTTAACAATTGTTAAATCAACTGTCAACGAATGTAACAATTAAGAAATATTATGAATTAAGATAAATGCATAATGAAAAATGTGTAATCGTGTGATCAATAAAATCCAAATTTCATATCATCAGTTACTACCCAAAACTTTATATAATATATTATATAAGCATTTTTAATGCATTCATTAAATGCACTTTATGACCTTGTGAACAAACCATTATAATAGACCTACATTTCAAATGCAAAAAGAATCTGCAAAACATGATCATTTTAATTGTGGAAAACATATGTGCATATAATACATAATAACCCACATCAATAATTTATTAATGAATTATATATAAAAAGGCTTCAAGTAATGTGTTACCAAGTTAAGGACAAGATTTAGTGTCTTTAGTGTGAAAGCTTGGTCACACGTTGTATCAGGTGGCCTTAACTACTATGTATTTGCATCAGAACATAAGTACAGTGTACGTATTGTGTTATAAAACACTTTTGCTGTTATTGAGCAGGGATATTGGTGCGGTTAGGGATAGATGGTATGGGATTTAGTGGTATGGGCTGGTTTAAGGGTGGGTTAAGGTAATATGGATGAGTTAATGTAATTCCAGTAACTTACTGTAGATTTATTTATTTATATTTCCTGTAAAGATAAAGACTTTTTAATGCTTACTGTTCATTTATCTTTGAATAAAACGGTTAATAATAAATCTGTTAAATTTTTTTTACAGTAAGTTACTGGCATCCAGCTGCATAATTACAGTAAATCTTTTTACAATGCACATGCAAGTAACAGTACAATGTATCAAAATGATTAATTAAAAAATGAGAACACAGTAGTTGAGGCCACCTAATATAAAGTGAAAAAAAATAAAAATAATAATAATAAATAAATAAATAAATAGTCACACTTTTTTCAGGCAGGTCTGAATGTGTGATCACTCATAGCTTTTTGTTCTTGATTGATCAAACCTGTAGCTTACATATAATACTGCGCCCGGTTTCTCAGTTTAACTGCACTTACAAGCATTTTAAAAAGAATAAAGGAAAAACAAAAGGAAAAAGGAGAAAAAAAAGTGAGTGAACCAGTCTAAAATGCCAGTAAACTGCAACTCAACTTTAGCAACTCGTCTCTAATTTTGGTCAGAAAATTCCTAGAACATGCCAGTCGAAAGTGTATTTAAAGCCACTGACCTTTAAGACATGAAAGTACACGGACTAGGGGTAGAGTTAACATCTCAAATGTTTGTTAATGCTTCTATCTTTGAAAAACATTTTATATTGGACATTTATAACATTTTACATGAAAAAGAGGTGCATAAACATTTGAGTGTCGCACATGCATTCCTTCATTTGTTTGCAAGTACGCAGAAAACATGCCTTTAAGCTTTTACAGTCTACTCGCAAAAAGTTTGCCATCAAGCAGCCGCACCTATAGGAAGAAAGGAAAAAAAGAAAAACAAATGAAACTATGTGCAAATTAGCATGCTTGGTTGTGCAAATTCAATGCCAGCCAATCAACCGAATGAATAGCATTCTTGTAAATCTTTTCTGAGAATAAAAAAGTTCCTTTAAGAAAAAAAAAAAAAAAGTTCCCTCGTCGCTGCTTCGACACAGTTTATTATCAAAAAAAACATTCTTGATAATAAAATAAAAGAGCACATTTAAATCGATAGTGTGAGTGTCTTTAATGAAAACAAATACAAACACAATACAATCAACCATCACCGTGCCTGAACAAAGAGATACCTTAGATTAGAAGAAATAGCAGACTCCAGCATCACACTAAAGAGTCTGCGTAAGTTTCTGCCCCAGCGTCACGATTTCAGACAATAGCAGAGTTTAACTGCTGGAGATACTGGTATAGCCGGTCAAACCACATCGCAGTGTTATTATCCCACCTGTCTCATGACTCACCGGAACGCACACTTAGTAATTTCTGGGTATTTGAACACCCTAGTTTCCTTGTTTAGTAACAGAAAACAGTGACATAATCCAAAAACAAAGAAAAAAAAGAAGACAATGAATAAAGTCGTCTTGAGTCGTTCGGACAGACGTTCTCGTGTTTGAAAAACAGCTGGATAGAGAACAACAGAAGATGCGTTTTAACACAGTATTCAATGCAAGCTATTTTTAACCAGGCACAGTGACAAAGTCCACAAACATCAGTCTCCATGTTGACAGGAACCACAACTATGAATACAAAGTAAAATTGATTTATTGCCTTTGCAAGCGTAGTCCCGTTATTATCCTGTTTATTACTATCTAAAGCTGTTTTGAAACGATCTGTATTGTATAAAGTGCATGTCCAGTCAGTAACTTCTTCATCTTATACAGTTATATTTCCTCAGTAAATTTGTGTGTTGAATTAATGATTACATTTAATTTACAAGCATTTCATATAATTATTATTATTACTATTTATTTATTTTTTCATAATCCAATGACAGCATACTATTGATGTTTAAGGTTTAGTTTTACTCAGAAGAGTCTTAACTCAGAGTCAGAAGTTCGTGCACCCTCTAGTGCCGACACAACTATCTATAGAACAATTGATTTACTATCTAGAAATCACAATCGACCGTTTGAGCAGTTCTGAACAGGCACCGTGAGGCTCTGCTCTTTGTGCGCTATTTTAATGATGCATACAGTACAGAGCTGAAATGTACAGACTTATAATACCAGAAGGCAAGCAAATAATAAGATAATTAAATATTCTAATGTATAAGAATTCTACCAATTTGATTATTTGAGAAGGAAATTTAAAGTGTATGAAAAATGCATCACCATTTGAGAAAGCATGTTATTCATTCCATATTACACAGAGGAACTACTCATCTCTTTCAGTCAGAAGAAACATTTGACATAAGCACAATTATTTAGCTTAGTATAATAAATAGAACTGCACCAGATCTTTGGCAAACATTAGAAATACAGGTCACACTTTATTTTAAGGTGTCCTTGTTACAGCGTAATTATACATGTAAGTGCTTAGTCATAATAATTAACTACGTGTTTGGCTGAGTGTTACTTAAATACAATTATGGATAATTTATTGCTAATAGTGAGTACATGTAAGATATTTAACAAGAACACATAAAAAGAAAAGGTTAAAAGTTGTTTTTTAATATTATTACTATCTAATTAAAATTACCCAAAGTTAAGGACTAATTACCTTTGGCAAAATATTAATATTAATACACTATAAATAAACATTTAATTAAGTTTATTATTAGACATTTGCTTAATAATAATAATAATAAAAGCATTTGTATTTTGTAAAAAAAGAAAAAAAAGAAAGTACATATATATTACCACCATGTGACCTTTGTGGAAGAGGAGAAAGTGTTTTTTGAATTTATGATATGTATATATATATACTTAATTTTTTTACTTCTTGCGTGTTATTATTATTCTTTTATAATCACCAATGCATGTTCCCTTTAGCTGGATTCTTTTCTCGATTTGGATGTATTTTCTACCTCTTCCTTATCATCCTCTTCTTCCCCATCACCTTCATCCTCCTCTTCCCTATCACCTTCATCCTCATCCTCACCATTACCGTCCACCTCCTCCATCTCAACCCCATCCATTGTTTTCTGCAGCTGCCGTTGGATTCTCTTCAGCTCCCGTAGTCCATCTTGCAGCTCCTTGCAAACCTCTCGGATCTTGGCCGCAAACTCGGTCTTGGCACCCTTGCGCAGCTCCAGCGAGCCCTTGGCAAGGAAGAAGACATCGAGGGCGAGGAAGAGGCCCGACATGACGCCGGTGGTGACGCTAATGACCTGCGCTGCTTTGGCGGCTCCTCCGGCCACGCTGAGCACCTGGACGGTGTTGATAAGGTTCTCTGTGTTCACCAGCAGCGCTTTCCCAGCCCGGCCGCCCTCCTTCAGCACATACTTCACGTTCTGGTTCAGAGCCCGTTTGGAGATGCTCTCCATATACTGCTCAAAGTTCCACTCCTCCAGAGTCTCCATCCCAGCCTACAGTGACAAAAACAGTCAGAGGAGAGGCACACAACAAGATATTAGCATGAACAGAGAGTAAAAGATGGTTCCCAAGGTAAAAATCCTATTAGCTTTCTTCATAGGGAAACTGCTTGTTAATGCTACCTGATAAACCAATTAGTCCAAATTATTTCTAAAATGGTCATTTAATAATCATTAAAAAGTGCATTACCCATGATTCTGCAAACAAACCTCCACCATTCAGAGAATTGCAAAGAAAACTGGAGCAAAAATAATTTATGATGTACAATAAATCACTGTATCTTTTCAAACTAGTTACTATCTCAGCATTTTTTTAAATGTCATTCTAACTGCTCCATCATTCAATTATAATAATAACAGAAACATGTACTGTAACATGTAACTAAACTAAATAAATAAAAAATACAAAATCAAGAAACAAAATGTATCTCTCTCTCTCTCTCTCTCTATATATATATATTACTGCTTTCACAAGACAGTGTTTAAGACATGCTGCTGCTGCACACATAGTATATATATATATATATATACACATAATAAATAGTAATGAAGACTGGGGAAATAAGACTGGTCTGTGCAGAATAAAGATTAGTATAGACTGAATACATAAATGTGTCACACCTGTAGAAAGTCCAGGCACTCTTTAATATCTTTAATTTCCTGCTGATAATCTTGGATCATCTTCTCCACCTTCTTTCTGTCCGTGTTGGAGTGAACCGTGTCAGTGATGTTAGCGGAAGCTGATGTCACGCCGCCAGCAGTCGCGACACCGATGCCCACTGCTGTCACAATGAGGGACGTCCCAAAGGTGAAGGGTGCCAGAACCAGCCCAGTGATGGTGGTGATGCTGCCGGCGACACTGGCCACCCCCCCGCCAACACTCGCCGTCACTGTTTTCTTGTGGAAGCTGTCGGCGGCGTCCGCCAGTGCTAAGAGCTCATGGATACGCTGCTGCAGCGATGGTTCGCGCTGAGACAGTAGGTGAACGAATAACTTGGCAGCCATGAAAACCCGGTTAGCAGCTGCTTCAATTGCTCTGAGAGAATTAAGACAGAGTTATTTTAGTTTACACTTTTTGTGTAATTGTACAAAGGACTGCAAACATACAAATTGTGTAGGTAACATTAATACAGCCTTTCACAAACGTTACAGAATCTTTCATCTGCACCAGCATAAAAACTACTTCAGTAACAATCCTTCGAGATACACACCTGCAAAGTTACCTAACAATGTCTTGATTAGGTGTCTATCCCTCATTACGTGAAGGAGGGAACAGAGATCTTGCGGAATCAACAAATTGGGGATCTCAATAGAGATCATTCAGTCACTCTCAACATCACATTGAGAATCCCTATCTCTCAGTAAGATTGGATGTCCTTGTGTACCACAGCAAATAAATAAATACCTACTCCAGGGGCACTCCTGCCCCAAAAAATGCAAGGTCTGACCACGTGGTGAAGGTTTGATGGCAGGCCAGTTTAATTTGGACCTGGTGAATGCAGCACTGCCACACCCATCTCACCAGCAGAGTCGGCTATATGCCTCAGGCGCCTCTGAAATTATTTAACCAGAACCACTGACCTGCTCTTGAATATATTAAAGCAGTTCAACACGGACTGCTCATGTTCCTCTGTGAGGCATGCCATCTGTTTGACCGGATCCATGTCCATACTCAATCGCAGAGATAGTTTAGATAGATCTGAATCAGCATGAGCTTTATTGCCAGGCATGTTTTCAAATGTAAGGAATACGTTTTAGTAATCATTGTGGATGTGAACACTTTTCTCTCTGTGATGAACAAAAGCCCCCTCTGGGGGACACCCAGATCCAAGATCAGATGTAATCCTCTGCCTTTCCTTGGGTACAGTGAAGAAGTAGTTGTAAAGTGGCATCTTTATATCGGCTGGAGGGACACGTCCTTTGACAGCTTTTTCAGAGGTTGCTCGGTTTCGTGGACGTTGACACCTCTGTGATCTCTGACCACTTTGTGTCCCACCCCGCACATCCTGATTTGGCTGAGTTCAATGTGGGTTAAAATATTTTGTTGACCCTGGAACAACATTTCAATTCCAAATTTACTTTTAACCATACCTCTACACTTAAACCTAATCTTTAGGGCTGGACCAGAATATTAGATTATTCGAATATTAGTTCGGTGGGTTGGCATTCGATTTTTAATTTTGAGATTCGAATATCCTTTTTAAAAATTTTTTCATACACTTGCCATCCTCCACGAAAAGGTTCTCATTCCCGCTTGTATATGAATGGAGAAAATTAGACTGCTGTGCCACTAACACAGATACCACAAAGAAAGACATTGAGCAATATTTGAGAGACGCTGCTAGTCGGGCCCACTTACATGGTGGAAGCAAAAAAAAAAAAAAGCAGAGAATAGTATTTGTAGCAAAGATGAAGTTGACGATCCTGACTCGCCATCTGCTCAATGGATGCGCCTTAATGCCAGAATTGATTTTTACGGTTGGGCTCATAGCTAATGAAAGAGTTTTGTTTTAAAATTGAATTATTTCATTTTATAGTAGCTTTCTGATCATGTCTGAGGCAATTGCATTTCGGTAATTTTTTGTGCAGTGCTCCTGTTCAACATCAGAAAGCGTATCCTGTTAAATGCACGTTTTGTTGATAATGTGAGTACACACAAACTAAGCTTTCTTTACAGTTCCAGATGACATCTTACCTTTATGAGCAAAAATCAAGTTTCACATCGCACCAGCGCCTCCATGTCCTGAGTGAATTATGAAGCCCGCTTCAGCTTTCACTCTCCACACAAACGACTGGATATGCGCAGGTTAAACTAATATTGTGATATGCGTTCTCACGGTTTCACAGACAAGGCTTAAGCTAGTCACAGACTAAAATGCATGTTTGAGCTGTGTCAAATGAAAACATCCTGCTCTGACATATCTTAAAATATGTCAGTGCCATTGTTCTGTGTCAAGATACACAGCTGTAATGTTTTCTTCCAAAGCATTTTTGTAAAAGTTGCTTGAATACCTTAATTTAACTAAGGCCTAGTCCTGGCTTTAGCTAAACCATGTTTGTGAAACCGGGCCTTTAAGTTTTTATATCTATGGATTTTCAATGGATGTTTTGACAATAACATAGTTTCGGGTGGATCGCTGGACGAATTACCTGCAGCTGTTAGGAATCAGCTAAACAATCCCCTTGTTACGATCGCCCAATCAAATCCTTTCCCAAAGCACTATAAAACCACAGCTTCACATTCATCCACATCTCACTTCTGCAAACCCTCCTCCTCCCCTTCTGCCTCCTCTAATCACGACTTCCAACTCCGAGGGGCAGCCGGAGTTCGAGCTGGACGCCGAGCCCTTATCCTCGCTAGGGTTCTAATCGCTAGGGTTCGAGCCCGCCGTTGTCCCGGCCCGCTCCCTGGACAGCACGCCAAACCCGCTTATCAATTTTATATGAGGAAGCGTGAACACTTGAAATGTAAATCGTGATGAGGTGAGAAGGTTAAATTGATCTGTCTGCCGCTTGGTCGTTACTTAAAAAAACGAAAACTTAAACTTAACAAAAAGTTTTCCAAATATCTTTCTAAACTAACTTTATAAACGAAAGAAACGAAAATAAATGTAATCACTTTGCTATTAAAAACAACAGCTGTGTAATGGGGAAGAGGAAGGAACAAAAAAAAGACCGGTTTCTATCCGACTCGGGCCAGTAATTCTGATGAGCTGTCGTACAAGGTTCAGGCGAAGTTGTTTTTGCAGGGAATGTTTGTTTAATCATTTTTGATGATAGATGACTGAAACTGATGTACAAGCTTCAAATACTGATTGTAAGCCTAAACTTCACAAAGAACTATAAACTGGTTCTTTAAATCTGATTGGCTAATCATAACCAGGGGTAGGTTGAACAGGTTCTGCGTCCCATCCCACACCTCGCTCCGTAGGTGGCTTCTTCTCAGTCTAGACCACCACTGTATCAAGATTGAGACCTCTCATCTGTTTCAAAGAGAAATGAGATTAGGCCTGACCGCCAGAAGGAAAGCAGTAACAAGACAGGTACTAACACACAGGATGGCTTGTCGCCTCAGAGAATATACGCTCTAGCCTGTTTAGGTAGCCAGAGCAGATTTTTGTTTGCTTCGGAGGTCAACATTCGGAGCCGCCGGTTGATTGTCACCATCCACATTTGTCAGATTCCAAAACTTGGACGTCCCTGCCGTACAGTTCTCAGCTACTAGCTTTTCCTAGGGCTAGCAGAGCAGAATGTCCTGTCTCTGCTCAAAGCGCGGCGTGATTGGATGCTTCCCCCTTATCTCAGGGAACCAAGGTTACATCACCGGAGCTTTTTCTACTAAATGAAAGCTAATATGGGAGTTTTCATTAATCATGATAACCCTGGTTTAAATATAAGAAAATATATTGCACTTGAAGAAGGGCCCTTTTAGGAAAATGCAATTTAAAAATAAGTCTTTCTCACCGTTCTCCATCTTCCTCATTAAACTGCTTTGACTCATTCCATTCACTCCAACCTGAGAAATAAAACAAGAAGCTATCTCTGCAAACTGAAATACAAAAGTATATTTGAGATTACAAGCCAAAAAATACCTTCCACAGTTCTCCACCAGGCCAGCAGACCATCTTCATCCTGTGAATGTCAGACGCAACTCAGTTTTCTGCCACCAAACAGTATATTTACATTTAAAAAACGTGTGAATTACTAGCAATCAAGTGCTAAACTGAAATGTTAACACACATCTTCATTGTCCAAAGGGTTTCCTTCACTGGACCTGGTGTCATCTGCTTCTGCTGTTTGAACTTCAGAGTTTATCTGTAAATTCAAGCAAACATGCTACAATGAGCAAACTAGTGAAGGACCCCCGATTCTCAATCTTACAAAACAATGCTTCACATTTTCAACAGAGACACAGAGCAATACATCTTTTACAATAAATCAAGGAAGCTGCAAATGATGGAGATTTATAGAGTTCTTGGATGTGAAAAAAAAAGGTTCCAGCTTAAATATGATGCTGTATGTTAGTCATATTTCCAAATTCCTTCAATGTGGTGTTGCTTTCGTCTGTACCTGATTTCTTGAATATGCTTTTCAAAATAAAAAAAAAGACAATTCTGATGCATCAGTTCATGCATCATTTAAAACGGATACATTTGTTAATCAAAAAACTTTCCCAGTTATACAGACAAAGAATGAATAAATCAAAGACTTTGACTTTTGTAAGACATTCCAATTGTAAAGTCAATAATCACACATACATCCGTCAACGATCAAAGACGAGACATTCTGCCCTGAAGGTGACACCTATCCTGAATCAGACACCTGCAATCAGTCCACATTCTAAACATTCTGTAGGAGTTTCTCTAGAGAACTAATACAATGGTGATGAAAAGAGTGGGGGAAACACTGCTGTGCTGAAAACTAACCTTCTTTTTTTTATTCAGAATAATTCATATTAAAGTATACCTAATTGTAACTATGTAACTTGTTAAGCTAATTTCTAGTTATTTCATAACCTGATACCAGCAATCAGAGTTACAGTTATGGTAACCCTAACCCTAAAAGAGAAAAGTTTCTCAACTATCTCAAATGAAAATTGCCATAACCCTTTCATCATTAACTCTTTCATCCCCATAAATGCCTATGTTTCTTCAGAAAAAAAAAAAATAATCCAGGGACCTCTGGTAGAGTTGACAAGGAGCGAACCTGCTTCAAGAGTTCATGCTTCCTCGTAGTAAATTAATAAGCGAATTTGGCGTGCTGTCTGGGGAGCGAGCCGGTAGAACAGCTAACTCTGAACCCTAATGGTTTGAACCCTAGCATGGGCAAGAGTTTGGCGTTCCGCTCGGTCTCCGTCTGCCCCCCAAAAAA
>JAUMHG010000281.1:330046-340099 GCA_032359395.1 Enteromius anoplus
ATCGGCATCTAAATTTATAAATTTAATTTAATTTCAGAGAACCCAAAATTGGAGTCAGATAAAAACGAGACAGAAGTAAAATTAAATGAGAAACAATGCTTTAATGAATGAAGTGTTTTTGCAGAAGCGCCAGAAAAGACATACGCGCAGAATCCGGCCAAAAAGGGCGGAACCTTTCAAGGTTTAGGTGTAGGGTCGGTGTAGGACAATACCGCATATAGTTTGTACAGTATAAAAACCATTACACCTGTGGAGAGACCTTGTAAACCACAATTGCAAGTGTGTGTGCTCATAAATTTATGAAGTTTATGCAGAGTTTATGATTTATTGGCCATTTTTCTGAGAAAATGAATGATAACACACACAAAACAAATATTTCACTCAAAATTAGTGTTTGACTGAAGCGATTTATTATAAAAAAAGAAACGTGTTTACTCTTTTTAAATCATAATGACAACAGAAAATACCCAGATGACTGTCAAAAGATTACATAACCTTGAATCTTAATACTGTGTGTCAATTCCTGGGTGATCCATAACTGTCCTCCTGTTATGTGTTATATTTATATGGTAAATTGCACTTATTTAGTCATCTGGGAAATATTTAAGTATTTATGTAGCTTCTTAAGTGCTGTACCAAATAAAAAAATGTGTTCTAAAAAAAAAACACCAAAATAATAATAATATATTTTAGCACATCATCGTCATGTTTTTAAAAGTTTATACCCTTAATGCATTGTGTTGCTGAGCATCAGTAAATGTTTTTTCCCTTTTGTAATAGCTGTGTATGAGTCCCCCATTGTCCCCAGTGTGAAAACATGTCTTAAAATCATACAGTCTGTGTTGGAAAGGGTTCAAATATGCAGAAGATGCAAGAAAACCAATTAATTCGCAGGAGCTGGTGGATTTCTCTGAAGAACAGCAGGAAGTTGAACTGCTCAAGACCACCAAAGCACAATCATATAGCAGAAATACAATCATGGATCATCCAGGATTTTTGATCAAAGTCATGTGGGCAGTTTCTGTTGTCATTATGATTTACAAAGAGTAAACACACTTTATTGATAATAAATGGCTCCAGCCAAAAACTAATCATAAAGTTTCTGTGTTATCATTCATAATCTCTGAAAAATCATAAATTCTGCCAGGGTATGTGAACTTATGAACACAACTGTATATCAGATATCAAAGATGACTTCGTTTCCTTATAAGTGAGTGTTTACTGTAACTCATAGTTTAGTTTCATGTCGCTCGTCCAGTTGCATTTTTCAGCTTCCAGCAACAAAGATGTTACTCAACACTATTTGTTTTAGCAGCCCAGAAAATCAGGAAGTCACAGATAAACCCTGCACACCTCCTCCCCCTTGACAGTTTTTTACAACTAATTATTCCCCATTCATCAGTTTTTTGGACATCCGGTGACATTCCTCCCCCTCATGTTGCTCCAATTAGTCTCTTAGCGCAACAATTAATCTTTAGTTGCTATGCAATACCAAAACAATACAAAACAATCACAAATATGGCCAAAGAAAAGCAGATATAACAACAGGTAGCCTTAGCATATGCATTTATTTAACATTTCTTTTCAGATTCCTTTCAGATTATTTTTACGAACATAAATACAGATAAATATATGCATGCATGATGCAAAACGTATAGTTTGTGTTTTAATTCATTAGTTACAGCAGTCATTTACCAGAATGAGCAACGTCTACCAGCAGGCAACCATTCAGCTGGGAGGGACTTTAGTTAGTCAGGCTCCTTAAACAAACCAGTTTTTCCGTCAAAACTGACATTTCAGCCAGACACTCGACTCAGAGGCTGCTGTGTAAGAAGATTTATTTATATTTGTTTAATAGCTCAATTTTGAAAATATTTTGACATGGATTAATATTCCTCAAAATATGTTTTTTGTCCATGCTTACATTATTAAATATATAAACAGCTTATATGCTAACTAAACTGCACAGAATTTGAAGTTTACGAAACTCAAAGTAATTCATTGTTTTGCTTTGTTGTTCCCTGTAAACAGACTGCAGAGTGAAGGAAACATTCTTCTGTGAGGAACACATTTAGTCCAGTGATCATCATGAATGTCCAGTGAGTTGAAAATCATGTGTTTTCTGGGAAGCTAAATTATTTTTTTATGTATTATCATTAGTCTATGTAATTAATTGCCAAATTGTACAATAATTTATATAATAATATATAGTGATACTGAATTATGAGCTGATTTTATAACGATCCAGCACTCACATGGTCCTGATCATGTGCTCTGTCTTTAAAAGAACAAAACTAGATAGAAAAAGTATCAAATGAAGGAGTTTTATTACATTGGCTGTAATGTTTTAATGATGCCATATGATGGACTGAATGGTCTTTGCACAAAATAGAAAAATGCCATGTAACTAATTATACAGCTAAACAATATACAGCGAACAAGCCAATATATGCCAAATTTAAAGGCTATAATTCATGTTAAAAACAGCACAAAATCCAGTAACCACCTCTGGTTAATTTCAAAGCAGAGATGACGGTATTTTGAAAAACGAAGGCTGTGTGGTCCTGAACATTGGATTCAATATTTCAGTATTCAATATTTTGCATCACATATATATCTCAGTGATTTAGCAAGCAGTCACTTGCATTTAGTTAGTTTTAACTGCTGCCATTCCACTCCTCGAACAAAAGAAGTAATGTCCCTAAAGGTATCTGACGTTACGTGTAAGCTGCTTCACTCCCTGCAGAAAAACAACAACACCTGCATATGCTGGATAGGTATGTTTTGAAGCTGGGATGCTGGACCTTTCCTGGTTTATGCTGGTCCTTTGCCAGCACACAACCAGCATAAACCAGCAAAGGACCATCTTAAACCCCTATCCTAGCTTCAAAACATATGCTGGATTTTCAACAGGGCTGACAGTATAGTTAAATCACAGATTTAAAGTTTACATAAAAGCTGATATGTTTCAGTGAGTTGCTCTGTATCTTTCAAATTTCCGAAAGAAAGAAAGAAAAAAACATACTGGAATTAAGCCCTTGGAAATATTACTTGGTATAAATTTTACCTTTTACATGATTACATAAATATGATGACAGAGTAATATGGGCCTTACATGTTTAAAATATCGTTTCAAGAAATTACATTGTTGTATTAAAAGTTGTATTTTGTACAAAAAGTATGCATTTATTGTTTACATTACCCATAGCTACACAAACATTTTGAGAAATATTTGCCTCCTTCTGTATTTTACAGAAAGCCAAGACTTCCACCACGAAGACCAGCTCTGCTCAGTGAAGGTCCTCCAAAACTATACCGTCTGCATACAGAGAGGACATCTCTTGATGAAATTGGGAAAGTCAGAAAATGGACTTATGGGACACCAGTAAAAGACACCAGTAAACCAAACAAAATAATTCTGCTGGTTGGAGAGACCGGCGCTGGTAAGACGACTCTCATCAACACCATGGTCAACTACTTACTCGGAGTGAAGTTTGAGGATGAAAGATGGTATGAAATCACAGAAGAAGAATCCAGAGATCAAGCAGAATCACAAACCTCTGAAATCACCATGTATGAGGTTTTTTCTACGAAGAGTCCCATGTCTCTCACCATTATTGATACTCCAGGTTACGGAGACACTAGAGGACTGGACAAAGATCTGGAAGTCGCTGAGAATTTATCTGCACTCTTTCAAAACAAACATGGAGTTCGTGAAGTCGACGCCGTCTGCTTTGTGATTCAAGCGCCTAAAAATCGACTCTCAGACCGACAGCATTACATTTTCAGTTCAATTCTGTCTTTGTTTGGAAAAGACATTGTGGACAACATTGTGTTTTTAATCACACACTCTGATGGTCTGCCACCCCAAAATGTCTTCTCCGGCATCAAGAAAGCTAGAATCCCCTGCAGACGAGACAAAAATGACCAGCCTGTTCATTTCTTGTTCAACAACAGGCAGGCTGAAGAACGTCACACTAAAGAACGTCATGTTCGTGCTCAAAGAGATGCCTGGGGAGACAGTATGAATGGCATGAAGGATTTCCTTCAATCTCTGAATGAAATAAAGAGAAGAAGTTTAGAGTTGACTTCAGACGTCCTGATCGAGCGCATTCAATTTGAAGCATCCATCTGCAACTTACAGCTCCGAGTTCAAGAGAAAGAGTTGAAAATAGCTGAAAAACGTCAGATTCAGGAGGCAATGATGCAAAACAAGGAAAAGATCGATGAGTGCAAAAACTTCACAATTAAAGTAAAAAAGACAGTCAAACAGAAGGTGGCTATTGAGAGCAAGTCATGGAAGAACAGGAAGGCGACGACCTGCACCGTCTGTCAAGAAAACTGTCATGAGCTTGACTGCTGGTGGGTTTCTGATCCCAGCAAATGTGAAGTCATGAAAAAAGGCTACTGTACCGTGTGCACAGGCAAGTGTCATCACAGCAAACATGTCAAAGAAAACAAGAAATACGTCATCAGAATTTCAAATGTCATGATGGAGTTTGACTCTATAAAAAAAGAATATGAAAAAGCCCAAGAAAATTCCCAGATATATTCCAATTTAATGGATCATCTTGACAAAGATCTGGAGGAGATTGAAGGTCAAAAGTCAATTCTTCTGTCTGAAGCTTACCACACCATCAAGCGCCTGTCTCAGATCGCATTAAAACCAGACTCTGCCTTCACTCTTCAGCATCTGGACTTCTTCATCCCCAGAGTGAGGGAGGCTGGGAAAGAAAACTGGTTGAAAGAACTGGAGGAGATGAGAAGAAAAGCTATAGCCGATGAAGCCAATAAAGATGCTCTGAGTTATCTTAAAGCTGGTCTAACGAAACTCTTCCTGACTGGCAAATGATTGAATCCAGTAGAGTGAACAAAGAGAGCAGAAGTCTTTGCAGAAGCATAAAAAGTTGCGTAGTGTCACCTTGTGTACCGGGGTTTTTCTGTTTTTCATTAAGCGCTTTTGGCTCATAATCAATGAAAATCACTTGGGTATGAACAGCGAAAAACCCTGACAATATCTGATATTCGTCCCAGTGTGTACAGGCCTTTAACCAGCAAAGGACCAGCATAGAGTATCAAAAGGACCAGCTTAAACCAGCAACCCAGCTTTTTTTTCAGTTGGGTATGCACAGGTGAACTTAATCCAGAAGTCACAACAAACAAACACTTTTCTTAAAATATAAATAAAATTGTAAAAGCTTATATTTTGTACTATTACATATAAAACATTTTATGTGTACATTGTGGTATAATGTGATACCTTCTTACCTTCTATGTAAAAAATAAAAAAAATGAATAAAAAGTTGTCCTTGAAAGAAAAAAAAGTGGAAAAAGTCTGTACTGTAGTATATGTGAACCGATCTGCCTGGGTGCATATAAACAGTTTAACACATTGCAACAATTCATACACTGTCAAAACTCTTCCATGTATTTTGAATTTCAGGAAAATAACTTTTAATGAAGTATGACTGACCCCTACTGACATCTTTTATTCTTATTTTAAGGCCACACTACCTTCCCCATCAAATAAGTGCTGCAGGAGAGACAGGCTGTTTCTCAATATGCTTTTTTGTCTGTAATTGTGTTCTTGTGAACTTATGAAACATCTTCAGTTGTCGCCCAACTACTGTCCCAATACAAAGTTCACATGTAAAGAAGTGTGTGTTCTTGATCTTTTAGAGCGACACAGTCTCACTCCAACTCGTCACATTTTAACGCTTTGTCAGGACCCTTTTGCGTTGCTTTTTGAGGTCACTTTTCGATGTGAAGGGTACTCCATTGTTTTCAGTTGTTTGGCTAAATGTTATGGTTTGCGTGCAGATATAAATGTGTTATATAATTTTATACTTTTATTGAAGCACCGAACCCTACCCCTACCCTAAACCTGCCCACCTCTGAACAATATGAACACACACACAGGCAAATGCAGACACAGGTATTTATTGCACAAGAACTACACAAGAACCAATGGCATTTCACAACCAATGTTGACGTAAGGATTCTTGTATATGACGGTGGTTGTATCTGCCTGCTATATCTTGTGTTTTATTGACAGATGGTAGGTTGAGGGGCAGGGGTTGGGTCACATGCTCATAAATGTGTAAATAATATCATTTAAATAAAACGGGTTTGATTGTTTACTTTGAAAAATCACACCCCTACATATATGCAATAATGCCATTGTTTTTACCCAATATATCGTTAAATTATGATGATAATTTTTTTATTTTATTTTTTGGCATATTGACACTAAGAGTTTCCTTTTTAAAACAATAGGGGTCCCTCCATGTCAAAAAATTATTAAAAAGTGGTACCTTGAGCTTCAAAAGGATCTTGACCAAACATCAAAATCTGAAGCGTTGGACAGAGGATCCATCAAAGCGTGATTTGTGCAAACTTATATATCCCAGAATGCATTAGGCACTAACTAGCAAACGTTAATGACAGAGGAGAAAACATAATTGTTCAAAACTCAAATCTGTGGTTTAGTTAATAAGGAATAATAGGAATAGGAATATTTGAAAGTTTGCTTTGATATTGATATATTTGGTTTCTGATATATAAGCTCCAGGCGATCAGAGTGTGCTCAGTGCTCATGTATTAGAGTCTTAAGTTTTAAGGTCTGTTCAACACCATCGTTTAACACCTTATGGCTAAAAAAGGCTAAACAAAGGACACCAATTTGAGTGAAGACATCAAAGTGTAAAAAGCCAGGTGTCAAAGCATTATTTAAAAAAAAAAAAAAAAAAAAAAATTATAATGCACAGTGTTAAAAATGGACCGACCAATGAAATTCCAGCTTTTGTTGCAAATTCCACTCAACAATTTTCATTGGCCTTCTGTAGTGCTCATAGGTGATCTGGGCTCCTAAGTAAAGGAACCAGCCAGCATTTTCCTTTTAATCACATGACAGACTGAACTGGTACTACTGGAAAATACAGAGCAGGAAAGACGTCTCTATTTTTGTTGTGACATTTCACAAATGACTCAAGATCTTTGCCGTGTGAACTCCACAACAATTTGGTCTCAAATGGTGTAAGTAGCCAATGCTGTTAATAATGCATGCTCTCTCAGAAGGAAAAAAAAATGAAAAAATACTTTTTTTAAAACAAGCCAAATATAAATTCAGTTATGTTAATTTTTTTTCTTTTTTTCTTTCTTGGCTAATGCTAGGTAGTTGAGAAGAAGTTGAATTGATAGCTATATTGCTTTTTTTATTTTGTTTGAAATTTGTAAATTGTGAAAAATGTCAATAAAAAAAAAAATCACTATACATGCTGCATAATTATATAGTCTTTATATTTAAGGAGATCCAACTCAACAGACAGCATACCACACAAAATAGATTCGTAAGTAGTTAAATAACCTCCTTTACTGTCTGTCTATACTGTGATTGTCAGTGGGGAAAAGTGTTATTTAGTTTCTAAAGTTCTAATTTAGTATATAAAGTATAAGTACTTTAAAAGTTCTTCTTTTGTTTTCCACAGGGCAAATAAAGTCATACAGCTTTAGTACAACAGAAGAGAAAGTAAACAAAATTATAACATCCATTTTTAGATAGACCATCATTTAATGCACAATTGATTTGCCTGGAAACGGCTGTGAGCGCAGCAGCAGAATGAATAAAGGTTTACTTAAACAGTAAGGAAATGTTCTAATGCATTATTTGAATAATTGGGTTTAAACAATAAATGAGATTGTTTTATTATGGCTCGTCTGGCTGGAGGTATATATTGAACTTGTACATACTGAATATATTTGGAAGGACTTCTCATTTTAAAACATTGTTTCTAGTACTTAGAATATTGTGTTTTCACACACACACACACACACACACACATATATATATATATATATATATATATAAAATCTCAAGATGTTTATTGGACATGTAATCTGAATTCTTAATAAAATTACTCAAACACTCTTACAAATATTTGGCTCTATGTTTATGTCTTAGAAAGCCAAAGCTTCCACCACGCAGACTATCTCTGCTTCGAAAAGGTTCTCCAAAGAGATTCCTTCTACACACAGAGAGGAAAGTTCTTGACGAAAATGGAAAAGTTAGAAAATGGACTTATAGAAAAAAGGATGCAAGCAAACCAAACAAAATCATTCTCCTGGTGGGAGAGACCGGCGCTGGTAAGACAACTCTCATCAACGCCATGGTCAACTACTTACTGGGAGTGAAGTTTGAGGATGAAATGTGGTATGAAATCACACAGGAAGAAGTAAAGGACCAGTCAGAATCCCAAACCTCTGAAATCACCATGTATGAGGTCTTTCCTGTTAAGAGTCCCATGTCTCTCACCATCATTGATACTCCAGGCTACGGAGACACTAGAGGACTGGACAAAGATCTGGAAGTCGCTGAGAATTTAGCCACTCTGTTCCAGAGTGATGATGGAGTTTGTGAAGTCGATGCTGTCTGCTTTGTGATTGAAGCCGGTAAAAATCGTCTCTCAGACCGACAGCATTACATTTTCAGTTCAGTTCTTTCTTTGTTTGGAAAAGACATTGTGAACAACATTGTGTTTTTGATCACACACTCTGATGGTCTGCCACCCAAAAATGTTCTTGGTGCCATTAAAAAAGCTAGAATCCCCTGCAGACGAGACAAAAACGGTGATCCTGTTCATTTCTTGTTCAACAATCGACAGGCTGAAGAACGCCATACCATAGAACGTCACGCTCGTGCTCAAAGAGACGCCTGGGAAGACAGTACGGAAGAAATGACAAAATTCTTACAGTCTCTGAATGAAATGAGCAGAAGAAGTTTAGAGTTGACTTCAGACGTCCTGATCGAGCGCATTCGCTTTGAAGCATACATCAGCAACTTACAGCTACGAGTCCAAGAGAAAGAGCTAAAAAAGGCAGAAAAACTTCAGATTCAGGAGGCAATGATTCTAAACAAGAACAATGTTGAGGAAAGCATAAATTTTACTATTAAAGTAAAAAAGACAGACAAAATAAAGGTTTCTATTGAGAGCAAGTCATGGAAGAACAGGAAGGCAACGACCTGCACCGTCTGTCAAGAAAACTGTCATGAGTTTGACTGCTGGTGGAGTTCAAATCCCAGCAAATGTGAAGTCATGAAAAAAGGTTACTGTACTGTGTGCACAGGGAAGTGTCATCACAGCAAACATGTCAAAGAAAACAAGAAATACATTGTCAGAAAGTCCAGCATGCAGTTGGAATTTGATTCCATAAAAAAGGAATATGAAGAAGTTCAAGAACAAACCAAAACCTTTTTAATTTTAATGCAACATCTTGAGAAAGATCTCAAAGAGATTGAGGATCATAAGAAAATTCTTCTGTCTGAAGCTTATGACACCATCAAGCATCTGTCTCGGATTGCATTAAAACCAGACTCTGCCCTCACTCTTCAGCATCTGGACTTCTTCATCCCCAGAGTGAGGGAGGCTGGGAAAATACACTGGGCGAAAGAGCTGGAGGAGATGAGGAGAAAAGCTGTAGCTGATGAAGCCAATAAAGATGCTCTTAGTTATCTTAAAGCTGGTCTGACAAAACTATTCCTAACTGGCAAATGATTGAATCCAGACTTATTTATAAACCAAAGATGCCTTTTAATCCCTGGGTAATACAAAAACAAATATTTTGCTATTTTCATTATTAATTTCATTTTAATATGAAGGTAAAATATATACCATTTAATTTTGAAGGCTGATATTTTATAGTATTCAATATAATGAGTATAATGTTTACTGTTGCAGGTTATACTGTGCTACATGCTAATGGCAATACAATTATATAAAAAAGTCCTTGAATTGGCTCATTTATACTCTTAAGATGCAACATTTATAACTGTCTTGTTTCATGTATAAATAAAAAATTTTTACTCTAAACGAAACACATTAGGTCTATTTAAGTCTATATAACGCAAATGTATGGTCCTTGATGCTGATTAGTCATTGTCTATGTTTTAATTACGATAAAATTCAATTCAATTCAATTCAAATTTATTTGTATAGCGCTTTTCATGATACATATCATTGCAAAGCAGTTTTACACCAAGTAATGTTTTACAGTATA
>JAUMHG010000281.1:352510-365189 GCA_032359395.1 Enteromius anoplus
TCACTCTGGTTTCTAGTTCACTCCACACTGAACGGATTCAACTCCACGCTATTTATTCACCTGATCACCCGCTCATTTTAGGCCTACCCTGGCTGAAACTTCACGACCCCACCATCTCCTGGTCCACACATCAGATCACTCAATGGTCACCGTACTGTCAGTCACATTGTTTGATGAAGATGAGTAAACCTGTCAACAACATCACTGTCTCATCTGTGGAGTCATCCGAACTCCAAAACCTACCACCTGAATACCATGACCTGCAGAAAGCATTCAGCAGTGAAGAGGCTACTCATCTGCCTCCTCATCGCTCCACAGACTGTGCCATCGAGCTGTTACCTGGATCGGTACCACCTAAAGGTCGTATATTTCCTCTATCTCAGCCTGAGACAGCCAGCATGACTCAGTATATCCAAGAAGAACTCACCAAAGGTTTCATACGACCATCCACATCCCCAGCCTCGGCGGGTTTCTTCTTCGTAAAGAAGAAGGATGGAGGTCTCAGGCCCTGCATTGATTATCGGGCCTTGAATCAAATCACTTTCAAGTATCGTTATCCCCTGCCTCTCGTACCCTCAGCCCTGGAACAACTCAGATCAGCCCGTTACTATACCAAACTTGACTTACGCAGTGCCTACAATTTGATTCGTATAAGAGAGGGGGACGAGTGGAAAACTGCTTTTTCTACCACTAGTGGGCATTATGAGTACCTCGTGATGCCCTTCGGGTTATGCAATAGCCCCTCTGTCTTCCAGGCTTTGGTAAATGACATCTTCAGAGACATGCTGAACCGATTCGTTATCGTCTACATAGACGACATCTTGATTTATTCTGAGAATCTGGAAACGCACATCCAACACGTCAGGGCTGTCTTGAACAAACTCATTGCCAATCACCTGTTTGCCAAACTTACCAAATCTGACTTCCATCAGACGAGGGTGTCTTTTCTGGGATACATTATCAGCGCCGAGGGGGTAGCCATGGACGAAAAGAAAGTGACAGCTGTTGTGAACTGGCCTAAACCGCAAAACCTAAAGGAGCTACAACCATTCCTTGGATTTGCCAACTTCTACAGAAGATTTATTAGGCACTTCAGTAAAGTTGCAGCCCCTCTCACCGCCATGAGTCGCAAGGGTGTAAAGCGTTTGCCCTGGACTCAGGAGAGCGAAACCGCCTTCCAGGAACTAAAGGATCGTTTCACCACAGCACCCATCTTACGTCATCCAGATCCAGAGAGACAATTCGTGGTCGAAGTCGATGCCTCCAACACCGGACTGGGGGCCATTCTATCACAGAGACAAGGTGAACCTTCCAAACTCTTTCCTTGTGCTTTCTATTCCCGCAAGTTAACACAGGCTGAGCGAAATTACGATGTGGGCGATCGAGAGTTACTAGCCCTCAAGGCTACAGGCTAGAGGGGGCCAAAGAACCGTTCTTGGTTTTCACCGATCACAGAAATTTGGAGTATCTACGCACTGCGAAAATGCTGAATGCTCGCCAGGCACGCTGGTCCCTATTCTTTTCTCGATTTGACTTCCAGATCACTTACCGGCCGGGATCCAAGAACACCAAAGCCGACGCTCTCACGGCAGTTTGATCACACCACTCTAAATCTGAAACCAGAGACTATCTTACCTCCTGCCATCATCGTGGCTCCGGTCCAGTGGGACATCATCAGAGAAATTACTGATGCCCACGCGGACGATCCTATACCTCCAGAGTGCCCACCTGAAAAGACATACGTACCAGCCTGCCTACGTGACCGTCTACTCCACCTTATCCATGACTCTCCTACTGCAGGCCACCCAGGGATTCTCACAACTATTGAACTCACCTCTAACAAATTCTGGTGGCCCAACCTGTCCACTGAAGTCACCAACTTCGTTAAAGCCTGTAACCCGTGTCAAGTTTCAAAGTCATCCAGGCAGTGTCCTGCAGGTTTACTCCAGCCCCTTCCCATTCCTCACCGTCCCTGGTCCCATATAGCTATAGATTTTATCACCGACCTACCTCTATCCAACAACTTTACCACCGTACTTACCGTGATAGACAGATTTTCAAAGGCCTGTCGTCTCATACCTTTGCGCAAACTCCCCACCGCTTGGGAAACTGCTCAGGTCATGATGGAGCAAGTGTTCAGACTGTACGGCCTTCTGGATGACATTGTCTCCGACCGGGGGCCACAGTTCACTTCCAGAGTATGGAGAGCCTTCTGCAATCAATTAAATATTAATGTGAGTCTGACCTCAGGGTATCACCCGGAATCAAACGGCCAAGCTGAACGAATGAACCAGGAACTCATCCGCTTCCTCCGCACGTACTGTCACCACAACCAGAAGGATTGGAGTCAGTTCATCATCTGGGCAGAATATGCCCAAAACTCCCTCAGAAAACCAGCCACTAATCTGACCCCGTTTCAATGCGTACTAGGCTTCCAGCCTCCCCTGTTTCCCTGGTCTGGAGAACCCTCTGACCTACCCGCCATTGACACCTGGCTACAACGCAGTGAACAAACCTGGGATGCTGCTCACACCAACCTCCAAAGAGCCATACAAAGAGTCACCGCTCAGGCCAATCGACGACGACGTCCTCACCCTTCCTACGAACCCGGGCAATGGGTATGGCTTTCCACCAGAGACCTCCGGTTACGCCTTCCCTGCAGAAAACTAAGCCCCAGGTACGTGGGTCCGTTCAGAATAATCAGACAAATAACTCCTGTGTCATATCGTTTAGATCTGCCTAATGAATATAAAATCTCACCCACCTTTCATGTGTCCCTGCTCAAGCCCGCTGCTGAACCCGCTGGAGAGGGGGACCAGGACGAGGTTGCGGCTCCAGACATCCCTACCCTGGCTACGGACCAAGAGGGAATCTATCAGGTCCGTGAGATCCTAGACTCTCGGCGCCGAGGCAGAATCCTTCAGTACCTTGTTGACTGGGAGGGTTACGGGCCTGAGGAAAGGTCGTGGGTCAACTCAGAGAACATCCTGGACCACTCTCTCACCGAAACCTTCCACAGTGCTCACCCGGACAAACCAGCTCCCAGACCTCGTGGAAGACATCGGCGTCGCCGGATCTCTCGCTTCAGGAGCCGCTCGCAGGGAGGGGGCTCTGTCACCAGCCGCTCCTCTGTGGCCTTCTTCAGGACACAGCAACGGGAACCTTCACCCGAGTTTTAGTTTCCCCCAGACTCTTTTTCACCCACGCACCTGGATCATTTGCTACTGCAGGTGTTCGGCATTATCTGCCCTTTATAAGCAACAGAAAGACACTCGTTCTTTGCGAAGTATTATTCTCCTCTGGTGGCAATTCTGAGTGTTATTTCTTGTGTGTTACTCTGGTTCTTGATTCGGATTGCTTTACTTGTATTGTTTCTCGCTGCCTGCCCTGACTCTTTGCCTGGACTTGTGTTTTGATTACTGCTGCCTGCCCTGACTTATTCTGCCTGTTCAACGACCACGATTATCTGCCTTGTCTCTGATCTACCTGTAATCCGTGTACCGAACTCTGCCTGTCGACCTTTCTCTATTAAAGCCTGCAAATGGCTCCTAACGCCCGGAGTGATTTGTCACAGTCTACAAATTAGAAAGTGCTTTTGACATTTAGTCTCTTTACAGGTTCTGGACTGGACTGTAAAGCTCTGCATGGCATTAAAGCACCTGCATGATCAACAGATTCTACATAAAAATCTGCAGCCAAAGGTACAAATGATATTCAGTTCATGTGCTATTAATGCATAAAATGAAAACTAATTTCACTAAACAATTAATTTGAGTATAGGTTTATTTATTTTTAATGTTTTGTGTAATATTTAATTCATTTTTGTAAATGGATAAAACATATATTTATGCATCTAACCACTAAGACTTGCTTTGTTCTTGTCTTGTGATTTCTATAAGAAATGAGTGTAGCAGAAAACAAAATATCAAATACAACACATGTTTAAGTGGCCCTCCTATCCCAACAATTAGAACTACTGCCAATTTTGGCACTAAATTTTAGACTATGCCACATCAAAAATCAGACTTGGTACCAACAAGTGCATCAAATTCCCTTATACACAGATTTGTTGTGGCTGAGACAGGTATTAAACAATGCTAAAAGTCTTACTCAATTTATTCAGATACCTCGTATAATATTATACACATGCAAACTTTGCACACACATTAACATATGCACTAATGTTGTTAGCACTCCTGTAAAAAAAGGAAAAGAACAAACTCAAAAAAGGCAACCAGCTTCAGCAGTTTTCTCAACTTCTGGTTTTACGTTTGCATAACAAAAGTTAAGAAAATGCCTTGAAAATTAAGTTGAGAAAACAGAACAAGAACACAAAAAAACTAAATTGCCTTGAAATGGTTGCCTTAAAATGTTAAGTTGGCTGAATTTTTTCCTTTCAATTTATTCCTTTCCACTAATTTCACTGCTTCCACGTACAACAAATTGCTTGTGTCTTTCTCTTTCTGTACCTCTACTGCTTTGCTCCTTTCTGCGCATCCACCAAATACATCATTGTGCAGTACTTTACCTCAGCACCTTCTTCACATCCCCCATAATCATGTTTGCCTCCACATCTCGCACATCTTGCACAATTTTGCGATATGTCGATATCTTTGACAGCATATCATTGGTACCTTAACATAAGGAAAATTATATACCCAATATTAACCCACTCTGGTACAATTTCCTCCTCAAACAGTAGCATTACTAATAAACTATAAACTCTGCTTCCATCTTTGTTCATCTGGAATCGTCTGACTTTCACTTTCCCTCCCTCAAACTGATATCTCCAAATCACTCGAGAAATTATTGTTCACTCACATCTTTCACCTACTAGTTTGAAAATCAAATTCTCTTGTTTGTACACCTTTTGCTTTTATCCTTTGCTCATCATTAACACAACCTTTTTTTTTTATCTCCCCAATCAACCTTTTTAACTGTAGTCATATCAATTGAACCTAACCCAGTCATTCCCTGACCCCTTTCTAATCCTAACCATTAACTTAATATCAACCCCTCCTCGCCACTTTCTCCCAAACTACATAATTCATACAAAGTTCATAATTCTTTTTCCTTGTCCTCACCATTGTGAATTTTACTGAATCATCTATGCATTCCTTTCTCTCTGAATCTGTCGCTATCTTTTCTTAAGATCTAGTCCTCTCTCTATTTTTTAATTAGACATTCTGAAATTTTAGATTTAGTTTGAAAATCTATAGACTCAAATAATCAAAGTGCAACAAAAGAAACATTCTGAAAGTGTATTTTGGACATGTATTCTACTCTGTGCAGTGCTACTCCTTTATTATCTTAAATTATTACAACTATATCTTCTTAAATGTATGTTTTCTTATGGCAGAGCATATTTTTCACTGCATGTGGAACCATTCGCCTTGGAGAGTTTGAACGGGTTAATGAATGGTACTGTATGTGCTCATTTAATTCAAAACAGGACTTGAAATGAACAATTCAAGATATGTACAACAGAAAATACTGTTTAGTCCAAACACAGTGATATATATTTCTCTTTCTGTGTCTCTTAGGTCTACTCCTACACAAACAACCAAAACTGAAGATTTCTCATACGTTGCACCTGAGATTTTGAGTGGCAAAACTTATAATGAGGAATCGTAATAAACATAATATATTTGTGATATTTATTCTAGCATGACTAAACCGTTTCAATAGCTAAATACTGAAAGTCTAATCTTTATAACCCGCTCTCTCTTTTTTTTACAGAGAAATCTGGTGTCTGGGCTGTACTATCTATGAGATGTGCATGCTGAAGAGTGCTGTAAGATTTTTTTTCTATTAAATATTGAAAATATTTAGATCAATGTTTTGCTTTAATAAAACAATAAATAAAATACACATTTATTTTGTAGCATATATTGTACTGCAGGTTATTCACATTGAGGCAATCATCTTCTCAGCTAGAGATGTGATGATATCAAAATTTCTGTCAGTCATTAGGTTATTATACATGCTCCTCTTTACTTATTATTATACTCCAATTCAGTTTAAAGTTTCGTTATTTTTTTTAAGGTGTCAGGGAAAAGAAAGGTTTTTACAAAGTATAGGAAGTGGGGTTTTAAATTCCAAGAAAGAAAAAAGTACTTGAAAAGTTAATTATACTTTTTTAATATTACAGGATAGTCCAAATCATCTGCAGCCATTCAGCAGCTTTCAAATCTTGCACATTTAAATATGGTTTGCTGATATGGTATCCACACAAGAACCAAAGTGTTTATAGATAACTTTCATAGCATAGTTCCTTTTCACTTGTATACAAAAGTGGGCATGATGACAGAGCTTTCATTTAATTAAAATATCTTTTAAAGGAAATAAAGAATAGCTTTAGTTCTGGGAGGTCATGTTAGTCAAGCTTGCATCACTTGACTCTCAGCTGATCCCCATCTACCTATAGTAATAGCATTACTTCACGCATCTGTACATTATTAAAATGGACTCGACGAGTTACGTGGACGAACAAGTTCAGATGGGATATTTATCTCCAACAAGGTTATTTTGAAATAAACCACCCCTCCTTGCCACATCTGCTATGTTTCACTCTCTTAGACGTTTTTATAAGCGAATATCGTGATGCTTTCAGGTTATTGGCAACATACGTGATGCTGTGGTTATTCTTGTTGCTTTTAGTTGGCAATGTGCTGTAATATCTGGCAACATGCTTTTGGCTGCAATATGCTGTGCTTACTACAATGTCATTCATGCATTCTGAGTCGTTGCACAGGTAACTCATGTACACTCAGCGAACTTTACACTAGCCGTGTTTCCTTTATCCTGCAAATTGAGCAAATTGAAAATATGCTTAATGAAAATGTGTCAAAACTCCCAAATATCACAAAAAAGGTTTAGACTCACATGACATGGTTTTTCAGGCAATTCGAAAAAAAGAATAATTCACAAAACTGAAATTTTGACAATTGAGCAATAAAAACAATATGAACGGACACTTGAAACATGCATTTTCTGTAAAGCTGTTTTTTTTTCTTCTTCTTTCTTGGGGCAAACTACTTACAAACTCATTGACTGATATTTTTCCCTGTCTTTAGTTTGCAGGAATAAACTCAGTTGACGTTATTCAAAAGATACTGAGTAGTTCCTATAAAGATCTTCCTAGTACCTTCTCTCAGGATCTTCGTCAGCTGGTAAAAGACACACTTCAGACTGATCCAGCGAAACGCCCATCTGTCAGTGACATCTTGATGAGGCCTTTTATCATTCAACACCTTTATAAAAAGGTGAGTTATTTAACCTTATTTTACTTCCCTAAAGTCATAAAATAACAATATTTCAGACACTTTCACTGGAGTTAATGACATTTAACAAAACATTGAACTGTCACACAAAGATTTTCATTTAATTGATGTTGATTTTTGCAGAGCACACAAACTATTACACAGCTTAATGTGCGTAAGAATTCTGAGGACTCTGATACTCAGGAGAAAAGCAGTGAGTCAACAGCCAGTCTCAAGGTACTGGAGGAGCTGGCTGATGGTTTGGAGTCAGTCCACTACGGCACAACTGTAGGCAGCCTCACTGGGGGAGTAATAGGATTGACTGGAGGAATAACCTCTATAGTTGGATTAATTCTAACTCCTTTCACTTTCGGAGCCTCTCTGATAGTAACAGGAGTGGGAATCGGTGTGGCAGTAGCTGGGGGAGTTACAGCTGGTGTCAGCAATGTAACAAAGATGGTTAACCAGAGTTCAAACCGTCAAAAGATCAAAATGCTCATTATGGAGCTACAAGAAAAAATTACTTCCACAAGCTGCTGTGTGCAAAACATCCAAATAGCAGTGGACATGATTCAAAAAGAGATATCTAACTGCAATCAGTCAGGTTCCAAGGAACAGTTTGGGAAAGATGGGTGGGCAAATGCTGGAGCTCGACTGGGGCGAGGGCTGGGAGGGATTCCGGAGTTTGTGCGTATGGCAGGTGCTGGTAATATCGCAGCTCAAACCGCAAGAGCTGTGCGTGTGGCTGAAGTAGCTACGGGGGTTCTGTCTGGACTTTTCGTAGCTGTCGATGTTTTCTTTGTTGCCCTTGACTCCAAAGAAATTCACAAACTCCGCAAAGATTATGCTTTATTAGCAGCTCAACAAGAATCAACCAATACAGACTCTGACACATCTGACATTAATGAGATAGAGCTGCAGTCTGAGATCCTGAAATTTGTGAGAAAAATAAGAGCAACTGTTGAAGAGCTAAACGAGATTCTAAATGAACTAGAAAATCAATTAGAAGAAACAAGACCTCAGATAACAAGCACAAATACATAAACAATTATGAGAGATTGGTAGTCTATCATACTCAAAATACTCGTTCATCATAGATAAAGTATGCATTGATTACAGTAGCAGCACATGTATGGTGATGGTTGAGCATATAATCTGGGTTTTTAAGAAGTCATTTCTAGTTAGGTTTCGTGCTGACTCAGGCAGGACACGACAGGAAAGGAGATTTCTTGAAGCAGTTTAATAAAGCAAACTCGTTGAAAATATACAGGCGACACGAACACACAGCAACGTTAATAATCAGACAAAGGACAAGACAAACTGAACAGGCTTTTAAACAGGAAAACATTAGGGAGAAATCAGGACAGGTGAGGAGCACAGGTGGATTGGGTAACTAATTATCTAAACAAGGACAGGAACATGACCAAATAAGGAAAGCAGGCAGACTAGAAAACGACAGCAAAACAAAACCATGAAACACAAATATAAGGTGTTACAGGTTGTTATTTAGAGGGAATTTTTTTTCTAGAAGAAAATGAAACATTTATCCTACCACGGTTTTAATTGCGTTGTAATTATGTTCTGAAAATACTTTTTCTGTTTAAAAGATTTCTTTTAATCTTTGTTTCCTTAATGTTTTAAAAAACAAAAAAATGGAAAACGTGAGCACAAAAATGTTTTCTTATTGTGACTGTGTCTGTGATTAAATGTATGTACCCTGCATTGTAACTGCAATGTTCATTTAAGAAAAGAATATTGATTAATGTGTTATTAAAATGGGTGATCAGTTGAGAATTTAAGCTGTTTTTAGTTATTCAATAAACAGTCAATAATAATAAATGTATATTAGTATGAATAATTTATGACTGCTCATTACACCATCTTACAACAAACGCCTCAATCGCTTAAATGGAGATGTTCTTGTCATCACCTTCACCGTATTTGACTCAATGGCTGACTAATGACAGCTCGCTCAGAATGGATCTAATAAGGCGAGAAGGCACTGTCCTTCACAAAACTGTCAAATTACATCCTTTTGCAAGGAATCTTGTATGAACAAACAAACAATTTTGAGAAAGGGGATATTAAAATAGAGATTCATTAAAAAACACTGGATGAGTCTGTGGATTTTTAACTCACACTCATAATTTTTCAAGACACACAACTGCATTTTTGGAAAATTACACAGAGTGAACAAAAAAGGTTGCTTAAGCACCTTAAGTATGAGACTTAAGGCTTGATTTCCCCTTACCTAAGGGAATAATTTATTGCTTACGAATGAAACCTACGGAGAGTTTTATAAATGTAAATGAGACCACTGGCCTTTTTATGTTGCTGAGCTCACCAGTGCATTATTTTTCTCTCTCTCTCTGATGAATTTGTTTTGTTTTTGAAGCCTAACAATAGTGTGTTTCACTTGTACAGAGAGCTCATTTGACTACATGAGTTCACAGCTACATCTTAAACTGCAACATTGACACACTTAGAATCAAAGGAGGAGACTTCTCTATATAACTTTGTGAGGATATATGACTAGTTTGACTCATAAAAAAAGACTCATGAGTATAAAATTACTTATTTTATTTATCGGAAAACATCAAACAACAGGCAATTTTTACATAAACGAATAATTCATAAATAATTCGACTTTCAAGTGCTCAGTGGGGATTAGCAACACGTGAATGGCAGTTCAATAACTTTTCATTTGACTTCCAATATCACCTCTCGTTTGAGAGCAAACTACAAGACAGTCTCAGGCTGGAGGGATTTTGTCCATGGAGCAGCCACACTTCTCAACAATCATATTAGGGAACTCTGCCACCTCGATCTCAGTGTAATCTCCCTTTTTCACCAGATACATCATGGGTAGTGGTGCGCTCTCCATCACGGCACAGGTCCTCTGCCCGTATCCATAGTAACCACGTTTGGGCTGTTTGCATCCTCCAGCACATCTGAAGGCCTGGTACCCGGCTGGCTCGATGATCCAGTATTGAGTCCAGGTCAGCTCACGGAAATTAATAAAATGCTCCTCCCGGCAACACTTGCTGCTGTTTGGGCTGGAGTTACAGTTGCCCTGAGATCTGTTGACATGGAAACCAAGAATTTAGTTGAGGAATATTTGACTAACAGGTAAAAAGTTCAATTTCAAGTCATGTAAAAAAAAATAAGCTGCAGTTTAACAACAATGCTCACCCATATTCATCCAGGTTTAGTGTGTAAAACACAAGTTCAGGTGCACCCATATCTTTCTCCAGGGTGTTTTCTTTCGGGTCCTGTGTGGCAAAGCGCACTCTTTTGGCCATCTCAGCTGCGTAGCTACCAGGTCTCTCTCCTTCAGTCCACACTTCCAGATGCAGAGGCGCTTTCTTTTGGGCTTTAGACCAGTAATGAATGGCCTGAGTCACGTCAAAGCTCCTCCAGCCAGACTCATGGATGGGAACCAGTCTATTAAAATAATGAATATGGACACATAAGTTCCTATTCATGCATTATAGAATCAAAAACTGTTATTATCTGGGAATTTATTGTATTTGTACATGTGTCATACCTCGAGTCTATGAGTGATGTTCTATTGGAGCCATTTTCCAGCACTTCCACCCAGTAGATGCTCACTCTGGCGTTGTTAATGGGTCTGTGGTGCCTTCGCTCAGGTTTGGATGGATTCTGTGCAGCTGTTTGGAAAAGTTTCAGTTCAGCCATAGTGACCTCAGTGTTTTCTTGCAGTCTGGACTCCATGTCGAACACAAGACGCTGGCGGGTTGTGTCAGAGTACTTGATTTCTCCTGTTATATCTGTCAAAAACAGAGAATTCATGAAGTAATTTAATGATAGAAGGACGAGTACGAGTACTTTAACAGTAATTAGTTGCAAAAGTTAATATCAACTCATTAATTAGCACATTATTAACTTTGGTTAGTGTTCATTTTGAAATGTGAATAAAGTTTTAGAATTAAAAATTCTATACATTAGTGTTTGCAACAAAAATCTAATTAAAAAAAAATACATATATATAAAAAAAAGAATTTTCAGTTGTTTGTTGCATTCCTTATTGCATGATACCAAATATACTAATATAATATTAAAATATGGAATGTTGTGCACAAATTTGTTTTTTAAAAGTTCATTTTATTTTGCAAGTGCACTTTATCTACCTATGCTTTAATTTATCGGTTTAATTTTTTTCAAATGTTTAAATTATTTGTAATTGCATTTATATTCATTTATGATTTCTAAAGCATGCGTGATTTTTTTAAAGCAGAAAATATTGCATTCATTTATTACGCAACTAATTAAAAAAATTATTTTTACAAATTTGTACATTTAATTAGTAATTTTTCTGTTATTTCTTGTATTTATTACTGCTCATTCTTAGTTTAATATACTAAATACATTAAGTAATATTAAAATGTTGAGGACAATGTACACAAATGAAAAGTTTTTAAAAGTTCTGTCATATTGTAAAAGCAACCCACCTGCATTCCCATGGATTCCTCTAAGAATTCCTGCCAGGCTTGGCAGAGATCTCCTCCTGCGCTTGTGATGGAGTTTCAGCATGGACAGATATTTGTTCTTGATGTGAGCTGGGATGACTAGATTTTCCAAATCTCTCTTCTGAATCCTGGGGAGTTCGTTTAGTCCGAGTTTTTGCAGCATTGCCTGCTTCATATCCTCATGGTGGAATCCCTGAGTGAATGAGATCATTGTGGCACAGATGATCAGCTGGATGAGCAGAGCCATGCTTGATGTAGTGATGCCAGTGTCCCTCTCCTGATTGAATGACTGAATCTCGGGTTTATATACAGTCGCCCTCTCCCTCCCCCCCTTTCCCCGTCTGGCTCTTCACACCTCTAACAAAGGGGAGACAACCTAAAAAAGACATCCTTCAAAGCTGTGTCCCATTTAGACCACCTATTGTTGCTCATGACTTTAGTTTTTTCAAGTGTATTATAAGTTCATTGTATAATTAATATTTATATATACATTTCATATATTTTTTTTCATGATTTATAGTATATATAAAGCAAATTAATGTTTTTTTTTTCTTTGTGAAAATATTTGTTTTTAATAAGTATAGGTCATCTTTACATCTAATTAATATTTTGCTTTTTTATTTATTTTGTCTCTGTGTGTATATATATTTATATAAAATATACACACACACATACATACTCAATTTATGTATTTACACTCCATTCTTGTATATTCCTTTATTTACCAGTTTAATCTATTCCAAAGCATTTTTTCAGTATTTATTATATATTTTTTATTTCATTTTTATTCCACACACACACACACACACATATATATAAACAATAATTTAATTAATGCTTTAGAAATAATTCAATGTAATTTTACAAAATAAAATGGTTATATATATATATATATATATATATATATATAAAACCATTTTATTTTGT